>JASDQU010261508.1:4116-15657 GCA_032191745.1 Picea mariana
ACCCACATGCTTTGGGTTTGAGTACCTATATTCCTACAGGAAGGAGAGTTGAAGAAGCTATGCACATGCATATGGTTTTGTGAGTGCATAAACAATGAACTTGTTGATTGTCATCATGGATGAGTCATGATTGCTTATCATGTTTTTAGACTTGTCATTTTGGAAGGTTGACATGTTTCACTTGAGTTTTGACTTGTGTTTAGTCGATTGTGTTGGATGACGTGACAGTCAATTTTGAGTACACTAAAATGCAGGAAAACACCATGTGCTTTGATGAAGCACAATATGCAACAGTTGCTTGAAGAGAAAAAAGACTTTACTGTCATTATTTTTCAGTCTTGTATAATTCATTTTCAAGATTGATGGTTTTCTTGGCTTGTGACAAGATGTCGCAGGAAAGTTTTGCAGCCATTGGAGAGCGGATTGTTGACGTCAAAGAGTTCACAAGAGGGACTTGATTCTCAGTGGGAAGGCTGGCAGTCTTCCAAGTACAGAGAGAACAGTAGGTCAGCAGTAGCCAGAGAGTAGTGGCTGAGGGACATAGTCAGTTGCAGTGCAAGGCATGTCAAAGTACCCAGGAGATTGTCGAAAAGTCTTTTCAAGTAGAATAAGTTGATATAACTTGAAAAAAGAGGAGTATTGAAGCTCAGATCGATGATTATAAGCTTTTGTGGGTCCAAAAGCTTTTCAGTGGGAAGGTGTGATCAAAATCTGGACCAGGGGTCTAAAATTTGCTCAATTTTCAAAGTGCTCAAAATGCAACGAAAATGGTGCCATTGTGTCCGTCTCGTTCTCTTGATTCTGTGGGTATATTTATTTTCGCAAACGGAGTCCGTATGGAGAAGTTATCGCGATTTGTTCGGCGAGCCAAACAGGGAAAAAAAAGAGAATGCTGACTGGGCAGGCCGTACAGTTGACGTGGCAGGCCGTACAGCTGACATGGGTGTCTGTACGGTGACATGGTACCTGCTGACATGGTAGGTGACATGGAAGATTCTGATTGGCTAATGGTGGGTGAATTATATGGCGACACATGGAATTTAATCGGGCGAATGTTAGGGCACCACGTGGCCCAATGAAGGGATGCCATGTGGCACCCATTTACTAGCAGTTGGTTTCATATTTGGTTTATAAAATTTATATGGAGGCCGCGGGGTTCGACCCCCGGACCTCCCCTCCAGTCACATGTTTTAACAAAGTCAAACAACCAACGCGCCACGTTTTGGTTTTAATAACCGTATGCACTTTAATTTATTTAAAGTTGATGTATATGTTAAAAGGCGTGGGGGTAGGGCTAGGGCTAGGCCCCAGCCCTCGGTTTCGGTGGTCAATATGACCAATACATATTTTTTTTGGCGCGTGGGAGTATTTGTTAATGGCTCGTGGTTTATTATATGTAACCATATGTTAATACATATGCGCGCGCGTTTAGTATTTTGGGTTACAATGTAATTACATTGCAATTATATATATATATATATATGTGGCCTTTGTATTAACAAACGCGCGGGGTGAAAAAACAACCCACATATTATATGTGCGTTGTGCCATATGGCGTATAGACCTTGGTCGCGCACCGATTATTCCATATAACCATATGTTAATTTATGCGCGGGATTTTTACATTGGGTTTTCAAACAGTCAACATGTGTGCCCGACACATGTCAACATTTGGGTTAAACTTGGAAACGGGTGCCTTTTTAAGCGCGGGGACGTGGCCACATGGCCCCCCCATGCGCCCAACACCTCCGAGCTTGGGGGCTGGATTCCCGTTAACAGTTCGAGAGTTTGTCACCAATTGCGAGGCGCACGTTTGTGCTTGGTTTTGTGACCGAAAACGCAGAGAGCTAGGGTCACTTTCACACAGGTGCGAAATGGCGAACCTGTAACAACAACTTGAAGGAGGAAAATGGCAGCAAGCATAACTTCTTCAATTTTTGACCAAATCAGGTGCTGTAAAAGCCCAGCTAGGGGTTTTTGGATTTTCTGAGTCCATTGGTGATATTTTCATAGGCATTTGGAGACTTCTAATGCAGTTTTTTAACCATTGAAGTTTGAGGAAGCTCCAGGAAGCTTGAAGCCCTCATTGTTTGAGGCATTGCTCTGATGAGCACATATCCATTTTCTGAGACTGAATAGTCATTTCTAACTAATTATTATGCTCTGAACATTTTGGGATAGGTTTCAGATCCATTGGATGACTTTTACAGGTGTTTTTTCCTCATTGAAGCTCAGGGAAGCTTGGAGGTCACATGTAGAAAAGGTCATTGTTGGATGAGCCATTGTCCATTTTCAGGGTTCTAACAGTCAATTTTGGGGTTTTTATGTATTCTGAATCCAATGGTATAGTTTGTAAATCCATTGGAGTTGAGCATCAGCTTGTAAAGAGCATTTGAAAAACTAATCCCAAAGAGCCAAGTCCATTGAAGGAGGCTCAAGGAGATGTAGCCCAGAGAGGGGTGAACTCCTTTATCATCTTGCTATTGTTGTGAGTTTGTTGTGTTATTTGCTGCACTTTATATTGCTGTGTATTGATTTATAACACATGATTAACCTTTTAAAAGAAGATTCCTCACACATGCACATTGCAAAGAAGAAGCAAGAACTTAAACACATAAACCATCTTGCATAGTTTAACACATGAAGCAAGGTCCTGTTAAAGTTTATTTTATTGAGGTAGAGGGTGCTTGCATAGCATAACAAGTCAGCCTTCTATTTTCAGATCACCAGGGAATGTGCACAAGGTTTAAAACCCTTTGGAGTTGCACATGAGTGTGGAAATCGTGATACACGGAGCCCCAACATTATCAGAATAGTCCATCAGGAGGGACGCGTGGAGAGCGATCAGATTTTTGCTGACTCATGACTTGAAATGGTCAAAGGGAAAGTTCGTGAGAGTTCACGAAATGATAATTCATGATTGGATCACAACCATTGATCAAGGAGAGATCTGGACCGTTAATTGTCCAAGAGGAATCAGAACATTTCAGGGATAATAAGAATGAAGGTGGGAGGTCTTTCAACCTCGCGAAACACGAAATCCTGATACGCGAAATCTTGATGATATCTAAGTCGTCAGATCGTGGGGAAGTGAGGACCGTCAGATTAGGAGCTTCGAAATGTTGGCATTTCGTAAGTCCGATCGTCGAGAGAATGGGAGGTGTTGATGCACAAACTTTCGAGGCCCAAAATCATGAAATCTCGATGAGACGAAGTATTGGGTCAGGCTCACGTCATTGGGATTAACGAGGACACAGGGGATGTGTTCCATGTGCCAGTGGGTCCTGAAGGAAAAAGTAGACCTAGTAGGGTCAGATGGTGTCACCCAAGATAACATGAACCTTCTTAAGGACACCACATGTCACCACCTTGGTTGGTGACAGCGGTACTATGGGCTAGAGGGTGAGAAAGGTAGGAAGTTCAGAAGTCAAGAGTTGGAGAGGAAAGTGAGTGTGAGAGCCTCCACGACCGAAACCCCGAAACCCCGAAGTTTTGATGAGAGAACCTTGTAGATCTAGCGCTTGGTCATGACCCTTGGTCGCATGGGGTTGGGGAAACAAAGGAAAAGGGTTATGGCTTGAGTGTACTGCAAAGCCGAGAAGAGCTTTGAAAATTTACGGAAACTGAACATTTTCTTGAATCAAGTTGTTTATGAATGTTGTGGGATTTGTTAAGGAATAATAGCCTAACAAATTCTGGTTGTCTACATGTTATGTTTGCAGAAGTTTAACGAGTTCCAGAACCATTTAGAGTTTCCACGGACTGCAAAGAAATGGAAGAGACTCAGAATGCTTCCAGTTCAAAAAATGAAAGAGAAGGAATGGATGTCCACTTGAGAGTGGAAGGATAGAACTCCAATGGGCATCAAGAAGAGATAGATAAGGAAGGAAACATGATGAAAATTGTTGAAAAATTGCAAAAAGATGCCCAAACACACTGAGCGGATAGCAAAAAGATCAGGAAAAATAAGGTGAATTTAACATAAAGTTGTTAAAGAGTTTGGAGAGAATAGAGAAGAAGTTAGAGAAGGAGAGTGACTCAAGTAGAATAGGGAGTCACCAGACTTATGAGGGAAGAAGGTCAAGGAGTGTAGGTAGACACCATCATCACTCCCAAGGTCGCTCCAAGAGAAGGACACACAGTAGTTCAAGCCCATCCCCTACCAGAAAGAGCAGGAGACCTGGAGTAGATGAACTGAAGGGAGAAATGAAAAATATTAAGCCTCCTATGTTTGATGGAGAACATAAGAAGGAGGAAGATGTCGAAACATGGTTGCTTGGCATGAGGAAATATTTCCAACTACAGAATTATTCCTCTCATGCAACAAGAATAATTTTGATGTATCAATTGAAAGGAAAAGCATCTATGTGGTGGGATCAGCTTGTGCAGGTACACACATTAAAGAGAAAGATATCACTTGGAAAGAATTCAATAGGTATTTCAATAAGTATTTGACTAAGAGATATTATGACAGAAAAATGAAAGAGTTATTTGAACTCAAGCTAGGCATCATGACCATTGATGAGTATGAACATAGGTTCTTGGAATTATTGAAGTATGTTTTGTTCATCAAAGAGGAGACTGTCAATATTCAAAGGTGTTTGAGTGGACTGCCATCTTCCATTGGGGACAAGATCCAGTATGATGACCCCAATACCATGGAAGAAACGATAAGAAGAGCGAAATGCTTATACGAACAACAAAGAGAAAAGCCTACCTTTCAAAAGGCTTGGGATTACTAGAAGAAGTTTAAGAAAGAGCAGAGACAGAAGGGAAACAAACCTCCCTTTTTTAGAAACCATCCTCAAGGAAAGCCAACGTTTAGAGAGTCGAGAATGGCTGAAGTAGGGAAACAAGGCCCATTCAGTGTTGGGGCTGTCAGGGAAACCATAAGTACATAGATTGTCCCCACAAAAATGGTAAAGTGAGAGTTTTCCATAATGTTTAGCAAGTTGAAACAATGGAGGACATGGGCAGTAGAATACCAAGGATCTATGTGGCCCTAGACAACAAGCAAGTTGAATTTCAATCACACATGATTGAAGTAGAAGGTAAGATCAACAACCATGCCTTTACTATTTTAATTGATTCAAGGGCTAGACATAGTTATATAGATCCTAGAGTGGTGGAAAGTTTTCATGTATCAAGAATAAAACATGAAAAGTATTGGTTAGTGCAGCTGGATACAGGAACCAAGAGGAAAGTCACTGAGTTGGTTAAGTCCCATCCTATGGGCATGAATGGATTGAGCATGAAGGCTAAAGTGAACATTATGCCTTTAGGCTCTTATGACTATTTAATTGGGATGGACTGGTTGGACCAACACCATGCCATCCTGGACTGTCGTAACAAAGAATTCACTTTCCTGGATGAGGAGGGGAATCGTAAAATAGTCCAAGGAATTCCTAGAGTTGTTGCTATTAGAGAAATCTCAACAATGCAGTTGAAGAAGTGCTACAGAAAAGGCTCTCAATTATTTGCAACCCATGTGGAGGAAACAACCAAGGATAAAGTGTCATGTATTAGAGATCATGTGGTACTAAAGGAGTTTGAGGATGTATTTTAGGAGGTACCAGGATTACCTTAGAAAAGAGATATTGACTTCTCTGTAAATTTGATGCCTGGAGCAGCTCCAGTGTCAAAAGATCCTTACAGAATGAGTATGCTAGAGGTGAAAGAGTTACAATTGTAGCTTGAAGAGATTATAAATAAGGGGTATATACACCCAAGTGTGTCACCTAGGGGATCCCTAGTTCTGTTCGTGAAGAATAAAGATGGAACGTTGAGATTGTGTATCGATTTTAGACAATTGAACAAAGTGACTATAAAGAACAAGTATCCTCTGTCAAGGATTGATGACCTCTTCGATCAGTTGAAGGATGTGAAGATATTTTAGAGGATAGATCTCAGGCTAGGATATCACTAGGTAAGGATAAGGGATGAAGACATCAACAAGACCACCTTTAGAACAAGGTATGGTCATTATGAGTTCACAGTGGTGTCGTTTGGACTGTCAAACACACCTAATGTTTTTATGTGCTTGATGAATGGTGTATTTAGGGACTATCTGGACAAGTTTGTCATAGTCTTCCTGGATGACATTTTGGTGTATTCCAAGTTGGAGGAAGAGAATGAACAACATCTTAGGATGGTGTTCTAGGTGTTAAGAGAGCACCAACGGTATGCCAAGTTGAGAAAGTGCTCGTTTTATCAGGAGGATATCCACTACTTGGGGCATATTATTTCAAAGGATGGGATAGTTGTGGATCCTGAGAAAATTAAGGCCATTAGGGAATGGTTAGCACCAAGGAATGTGACAGAAGTCAGATCCTTTATGGGTCTAGTTGGATATTATAGAAGATTTATCATAGGGTTCTCGAGGATAGCTCACCCTATCAGTTCCTTGCAAAGGAAGGAGAAGAAGTTTCAGTGGACAGAAGATTGTGAGAAAAGCTTTCAACAACTGAAGCAAATGTTAACCAATGCTCCAATATTGAGGATTGCATATCCAAATGAAGAATTTGTGGTGTGAACAGATGCATACAAAGAAGGATTGGGAGGAGTCCTCAGTCAGAATGGATTCGTAATTTGTTATGAATGCAGAAAGTTGAAAGAGCATGAAAGGAACTACGCAACTCATGATTTGGAGTTAGTGGCCATCGTTCACCCTCTGAGGAAATGGAGACATTACCTCATGGGAAGGAGGTTTGAATTGAGAATAGACCACAATGGTGTGAAGTATTTGTTTGATCAACCAACCTTGAACGCTAGGCAGAGTAGGTGGTTGGAATTTCTCTATGAATATGATTTTGATATCAAACATATCAAAGGGAAAGATAATAAAGTGGTTGATGCACTCAGTAGGAGAGTACATGAATTACATGCTACAACCATTAGCATGTACCAAACTTATGTAAAGAGTAGAATTTTGGAAGCTGCAAGTGCAGATTTGTAGTACATAGAGCTGGTAGAAAATCTACAGCAAGGTGGGATGCCACAACAAGTGGAAAATTATAAGTTAAAGACCGATGGAATACTTTTGTACAAGAACAGAGTTTATGTGCCTAATGTCCAGGGTTTGAAACTTGTGACTTTGAGAGAAATGCATAACATGCCTTATGCTAGGCACCCTGGAGATCAAAAAACCGTGGTAGTAGTCAAGAGCCATTACTTTTGGCTAGGCATGAAGAAATAGATCATTGAATACATCACCAAATGTATGGAATGCCAAAAGGTTAAAGCTGAGCATAGGCACCCAGTAGGGTTGCTGCAGCCTTTACCCATTCCTGAGTGGAAGTGGGAGGTAGTGACAATGGAGTTCATCATAGGATTTCCCAGAACAGGAAAGTAGCATGATTCAATTATGGTGGTGGTGGACAAGCTTACGAAAGCTTCCCATTTCATTATGTTAAAGACTACTCATAAGGCAATAGATGTTTCTGATTTTTTTATGAAAGAAGTAGCATGATTACATGGAATACCCAAGACAATTGTGTCTGATAGAGACTCGAAATTCACCTCAAATTTCTGGAAAGGGTTGTTCAAAGGATTTGGAACGAATCTGAATTTTAGCACAACTTACCATCCTGATTCGGATGGGCAGACAGAGTGGGTGAATCGAGTGATAGAATACATATTGAGGATGTATGTGATGGACAAACCATCGAAATGGGAAGACTACCTACACTTGTTAGAATTCGCCTAGAACAATGGGTATCAAGCATCATTGAAGATGATCCCATTTGAAGCACTTTATGGCAAAAAGTGCATACTCCAATAAGCTGGGATAATCCATCTGACAGAGCAGTAGTTGGGCTAGAGTTGCTCAAGGAAATGGAAGAACACATGCTAAAAATTAAGCAGAATTTGAAAGCTGCCCAAGACAGGCAACAAATTTATGCTGATAAAAACAGAACCCATAGAGAGTTTAAAGTGGGAGATCATGTTTTTCTGAAAGTAAAAGCCAATAGAAGTTCTTTGAGTCTAAGAAACTGCACCAAGTTGGTAGCCCGATTTGTGAGCCATTTGAAATCCTAGAAAGGATTGGGCCAGTTGCATATATGCTTGCATTACCTGCATCCATGAGTATACATAATGTGTTTCATGTTTCAATGATTAAAAAATATACCTGATGATAATCATGTAATTGATTGGAATGTGATTCAGGTGGAGCAAGAAGATGTCTTGCAAGTGCATCATGTGCGTATATTGGATCGGAAAAGAAAACAACTCCAGAATCAAGCCATAGGGCTTGTAAAGGTCTAGTGGACCTGGTATGGTCCTGAGGATGTGACATGGGAGCATGAGGATGCTATGTGGGTAGAATACCCACATATTTTTGAAGATTTTGAAAAATCTTGTTGATGTTGTGTGAAAGTTGCACTGAGGATAGTGCAAAAATAAGGGGAGGGGATTGTAATATCCCCAAGGACAAACCCTGTTGTAATCATGTTTATGAATTGTAAATCATGTTTTGTAGGCTGGTGAGCCGAGTATTGATAAGTTGGAAGGATTATCTATTTATTAGGCCAGAGAGCCTAAGTGTTAAGGCCAGAATGCCTATTTTTGTATATGTATTATGCAGAACATTAATAAAAATATAAAAATTGTTGCATGCAGACCGACCACAAAGAAAGAGTGATGGGGGACTAAACTTCCACATAGTGGGTAAGGGAAAAGGGGCTGAAAGGTTGGAAAGAGAGGCTAAGTGTTGAGCCTAGGGGCTTAAGTCCTTGGGAATAATATTTTTTTATTATTCCAAAAGATATGTGACAAAACATGTTTTTATCCTAAGTTCCTGGAAGGGGAAATGTGTGCAAAAGGGAACACAGGTTGATGGAGTGCATGCAGCCTCATGGGAATCATGTGTCGGACCTGACACAAGAAATTTAACCCAAATATTGAGTCATGGAGGGGGTTCGTCCTCCATTCTGTCGTGAGTTTTCTGAATCGTGAGAGTCTAGTAGGTCCTTCATTGTTGCGTTTGTGCTGCCAGTTTCTAGATCCTCTGTTTGAAAATCGTTTTCCCCTTCTTTAGAACCTCTGTTGTTTTTACCCTCACACAATTCTGAGAACTGAAACAGATGAATTGTTATGTGTCTTCTGTGGAACTCGACACTGGGGAAATCACCTGAGTGTATTATGTCTAGTGTCAGGTTGTTGCCATTTTCGGACCTATGCCCATCTACTATTGCAAGTGTCACCCTTACGGGAAATGAGTTGAAGAACTAGATTTTCAGGCCCGTGGTAGAAGAGGTAGGTTGTCAGGCCTGTGAGCATCTCTCTCTATGTGAGAGAGGTTGTTGGGAAGTGGTTTTCTCCTAGAGTGAGTCCAACACCAGCTATGGAGCTCTGAGAATTCTCGATTCGGCCTGTTTTTGAGGCCCAGAGAGGGAGGTGAAGCACTGATGGGCTGTGCTTGTGAAGGTGTATACTCCCAGGTGGAACAGGCATGTGGGGAATGAGATTTTGTTAGTAGTGGGTGTAAGAAGGCTCCTAGGGAGAATCCTTCTGGTTGCTTTGTGCAATTTTTCTTGTAACCTCATCCTAGTCTAGCATTCCCTTACCTTGAGTGGAGCTTAGTCCTAGCTCGGGAGTGACCCACTATTGAGCATGATGAGTAGTGAGGTATAAGGCTAGGAGGTTCATGGAAGGTCTGCGTGGTTGGTGAAATTACCACAGTTTCAAGATAAGTATGAGTTTGTGCTTAATATTATGTTTTGCATGTCTGTGATGCTTATATGTTATCATGTATTTTGTTGCACATATGAGTTATTGTTAATGTCCTTGATGATGTATATTACCAGTAATCATGTGCTTACTCTGTATTGTTTGATTAAATCTGTTAATTAGATTTAATATGCATGTTATATATATAAGTATGAGAATGTTTCCACGTGGTAGTGTTGCCTGACAAGTGGATTGGTGGCTAGGGACATTACAAATAACACCAGAAAGAGCACTTTGATTACTGAGAGAAATGTTCACTTGCCTCTTCGAAGGGGCAACCTCCAGCAGAGCAGAGCTCTATTACAATAATATCAAAGAAAAAACTTATCATACCCTCTACTCCTATTTATAGTAAATATGTCTTTCAAAAGAATAATCTTGAAAAAGATCCTTCTAGAAGTGGAAGCTTCTATTAGGTCTTCTTACATTTGAATTATTCTTCCTTATTGCTAGGCCTTATTAATATTGACCTTTATTACATAGAAATATATTATTCTACCTACGTGAGGGGTTAGGTCCCTAACATCAACGAACACCCAAAAATTGCAAACAAAGGCATTTTTTAATGAAATTTTAGGTCGTGTTCTTGTTGTTGCTTCGTCCAAATTCAATTCTGTAATTTCCTGTGTTTTCTATGTTGTATAAGATTTTAGTTCATCCATTTAATTTGAGGTAATTTTTCAGTGGAATATAAATATAAATCCACTAAAATGGTCAATTGATGTTCTTAGCGATTAGCACTGTTTAGGAGCTAGGAGGACTAATTTTCTTCTAAGATGCATTTCAAAGCTAGCACAAGACCTACAGATGTTGTGGTTAACCCATTTGATGATAGAATACACTTTCATAACCATGTTTTAGTCACAAAATGAAGAAGCGCAAGGTGAACAATATGATATAGTATGCTCAGTGGAAGCTACTGGAGACACAATAGACTTAATTACAACTACAATATGAAGTAGATCATGCAAGGTGAGAGATCAATGATCAGTTATCCAGTAAGGAATATAAATATTAATCATTATAAATGGAAGGAACCAGACTGACATGGGTAGTGAGAAACAACTGGATTGGAGGAGAATAGATCAAGAGGTCTCAAGATGGAGGAGAGATGTTGACAAGGTCTATGTTAGTGAGGAAAATAATATCATTTCTAATACACTTAGTGTCGATGAGGGGCTGACATATCTCTGATGGCACATAGGCGATAGAAGAAGGAAACTTGTGGACAAGCAGTGCATCAGAGGACATCAGAGGAACAAATCCGGTGAATGTCTCTACTCCATGAAAGGTGGTGTTCAAAACTCTAGTTGCATCAGAGGGGATGACGAGAAGTGTTCTAGTAAAGAATTAGATGTACCAGAAGGTTTGTTTGGAAATCCTTTGGTTGCACTGGAAAGTATGATGGGAAGTTTGTTGGTGTGTCAATGGAGTTTGACGCAACTCTGCCAGTGTTACGAGAACTCCAAGGAAAAATAAAGTAAAGAACCATGCCAAGTGAACCATCATGAGGAATTGTTAAAAATGGTAAATTACAAAGAGTGGGAAGAGAGGTTTGATATTTTTCATTTGCACGAGAAAGTATGAAAGTTTTTTAGTAGAAAAGTTTAAGAGGACCCAATTTCTTCTCTTAAGGAAAAGATAAGAGAAGAAATTAGGAAGGGTGTTGTGTGAGCACAACAATTGGTGACACATTGGGCAAAGCCAAAATATCTGTTAGTCTTCCCTAACTTACAAGCAAAAAATGTAGAGGGTCATGCAATTACTTTTAAGATAAAAAAAATTGGAGATAATGTGCAACAATTACCTCAA
>JASDQU010261511.1:15608-28489 GCA_032191745.1 Picea mariana
AGGGGTTCAAGAAATGTAATGAGACATGAAGAGAATTATTGTATTTGGGGTGCTAGCTCAATAGGAGGATGCCCCCTCGAAGAGGAAAGTGAACAGGAGAGGATCCCTTCCATAATAGGATCCATTGTGTGGTGTTGCCCTACCTCAAGGGTTTCTATAATAAAGTTGTGGTTTTGCATATTGTTCTTGTATATCTGTTGTGGTGCTTTTGTATTCAGGTCTTTGGTTCTTAGCAGTATGTTTGTGGTCAAGCATTTCCTTTAATACCTCACTATCTAGGAGGGAGTGTTGATATTATGGTAGCTACGGGAGGTATTAACCTCCACGTGTAACCTTTTACAAGACTATAATATTTCGGGAAGCAGAGAAACCCTAAAATGTTGGATAATAACCCTAGGAGACAAGTCAACTTAAGAGAATATTTAATATTGAGTTATTAGCCTCCAGAAAGAGAATTTGGCCCAGTCAAGTGAGATAGAGTAGTATAAATAGAGGGTTCTAGAGCTCATTTGTCACTCTCACAACTGCATAAGACCAGTGATGCACAAGTTTGGAGTGGAGTTGCAGTTGCAGCTACTGCAACTGCAATTTCATATTTGTCTTAGAATTTCTCTTGGTTATGGTTTGGAATTTCTGCTTGGCCTTTGTTTATTCTTTCTTGGTGTGCTAGCCTTGGAGAAAGGTGTGCTACTTTGGTTGGCTATTGATTTCTTCCAGGATTATTTTTTATGTTAAGGTTAAGGTGCTCAGGGGTGGCCTTTGTGCCTATGGTTGGGTGACAATATTGTTATATTGTCTATGTTGAAATGAGTACACCTATTTTTCTAACAAGTCTAACACCCAACAAAGGATTTGCAAGGGGGTAGTAACCAATGGTAAGAGCACATGTCCCTTGAATTCTGAGTTAGGAACAAATCTCACTCAAATTCAATGTTGTTTTGGATATTCATATTATTTATATTTTGAGGGGTTTGTTTTCTGAGATCATGGATTTGTGCTTGGTGATTGTAACATCCAACAAAGGATGTGCAAGGGGGTCTCCACCAATGGTAAAAGCACATGTTTCTTCACTTTTGAGTTGGGAACAAATATTACTCAAATATAATATTTTTTTTGATATTAGTACTATTTATATTTTGAGGGGTTGTTTTTTGAGATCATGGATTTGTACTTGGTTAGTTTAACACCCAATGAGGGATGTGAAAGGGGGTCTCCACCAATGTTAAGAGCACATTTCCCTTCACTTCTGAGTTAGGAACAAATCTCGGTCAAATGCAATCTTGTTTTGGATATTAGTACTATGTATGTTTTCATGGAATTTTTTTTTTGAGATCATGGATTTGTACTTGGTCAGTCTAACATCCAATGAGGGATGTGCAAGGGGGTCTCCACCAAGCATAAGAGAACATGTCCATTGAATTCTGAGTTAGGAACAAATGTTACCCAAATACAATATTTTATTCTATATTACTACTATTTAAATTTTGAGGGGTTTCTTTATTGAGATCATGGATTTGCACTTGGTCAGTCTAACACCCAATGGGGGATGTGCAAGGGGGTCTCCACCAATGGTAAGAGCACATGTCCCTTGAATTTTGAGTTAGGAACAAATCTCACTCAAATGCAATCTTGTTTTGGGTATTAGTAATATTTATGTTTTGAGGGGTTTGGTTTTTGAGATCATGGATTTGTACTTGGTCGGTCTAACACCCAATGAGGGATGTGCAAGGGGGTCTCCAACAATGATAAGAGAACATGTCCCTTGAATTCTGAGTTAGGAACAAATCTCACTCAAATACAATATTTTTTTCTATATTACTACTATTTAAATTTTGAAGGGTTGTTTTTTTAACATTGATTTTCAATGTGATTTTACATAATTCCCATAAGAATCCATAACTTTCAATGAGTTAGGAACAAATCTCACTCAAATTCAATCTTGTCTAAATACGTATATAACTAATTGCAAATCTATATTATAAATCAAAGAATTTCATAACTTTGAAGAAATATTCTAAAATTTTCATGAAAAAAATCAAACATAAAATAAGTTAGGCGGTTTTTTCAAAAAAGTTTTACTAATTAAATATTCCTAATTAAAATATAGGAAGGACGTATTAAAATTACTATAATTTTCATGAAAGAAATCAAACATAAAAAAAGTTAGACATTTTTTTGCAAAAACATTTTACAAATAAAATATTCCTAGTTAAAAGATAGGAAGGAAATATGAAAAATTCAAATTTAAACATTGGTCTAATTTTCATGAAGAAACTTAAGACATTGTTTTTCAAAATTTTAAAATAAATATGAATCTAACATTTAAAAATAAATATGAATCTAACATTTATTTTTATAAAATTGAAAATAATTAATTTGGGACATTGCCTAAAGAATATAATTATTGAAGATCCTTTGAAAATATTCAAATTAAATGCAAACCATTTTCTATCATGGCCGAATGGCAAAAGAGAAAACCAAGCTCTACTTAATAATTAACCTATTTGTGGCACACTTCCAATTTACCACTTTGATTTGCGTCGAAGTTGTTCGTAATATGTTTTACACGTTCATAATTTTGTGTTAATTTTTAGTGTGAACCTCTAATATGACAAACACATGTCTGCATCCATAATTAGAAATTTTTTTGGTGCAAGCACGACTCATTCAATGATGCATATAGGTTTTTCTTTGATCCCTCTCATGTTCAAACCTCCTCCCTTACGAGTTGTTGGTCACCATTTGTTCTATTAGCCCAATTTGATGAAGTTGCAAGGCTCTTTGTCAGGTTTCATACTTTTTTGCATTTTAGAACTATATATGTGTCTAGCTTTTTGTTGGTTGTAGTGACAAGTTCTTTAGAAAATGATGCAATCGACTCTTCATCATTATTGTTTAGCATAAACACTTCATATAGATTCAAGCAATTTGCATTGAATATTACATGAATGCTCATGCATGTTGGGAATCCAATTTGAGCGTATTCTCTTCAATGTGTCCAAGAATGGTTTATGAACCATATCCTAACAATGTTTTTTTGTCTTTATCTTTGAACCACTCTTTCTAAAAATAAATTAGAGACCCGACTCTTGGGTGGGTGAAATTGATGGTTGGCTTGGTGATGATTATCCTTTGCATTGCATTGTGTTTTTGTTGAGTATTTTGCAAAGATTCTCAAACCTGATCATGAATTTTCAAATGTGGTCAATGAACCTTATGGCTTGTCCAGGCGTAGTTATCACCATTGCATTGTCTCACAGATAGAACTTGGAATGGAGAATGGATCCTTCATAAATCTAAGGCACTCTTCAAAAGTTGAAGTGTCATCGCTTTGTGTTGGCCTTAATTTTTTTGCACATATGGGATTGTTGACGCTTGAATCTGTTAGGACCAAAATGACAACCTCATGAGGATGTGAATCCCCCTGCATTTTTATAGAGGTGGTACTCCTCTTTATATTTTCAAGGGAATTTTAGATATTCGGAATGTGGGACTTGATAGAAGTTTGTCGTAATGATTCAAATAAATATAAATGTTGCAAGAAAATAAAAGGAAAATGTTTTGTTTTCTTTTAAAGGAAAGTTCCTGACAAAGGACCAGGAACCGAACACATTCACACATTTAAAGCAAATAAGCAAAATTTCCTCACATTCATAATAGTTTGACTAAAGATTTATGATCAGATAAAAATAAAAGAAAATGGTATGCATACATAAGAGAACTTTAACAGAGTGAATATGGGAAGCTCAAATAGAGATAAT
The DNA here is from genome assembly GCA_032191745.1 of Picea mariana. Classification (NCBI taxonomy): domain Eukaryota; kingdom Viridiplantae; phylum Streptophyta; class Pinopsida; order Pinales; family Pinaceae; genus Picea; species Picea mariana. Next base: position 19,370 of record JASDQU010261511.1, read on the forward strand.
GATAGATCAACCTCAAATACTTTATATTCAGAACTCTGGGTTACAAAGTACAGTCGAGATTGTTACCGAAATAGGTCTCTTGAAACTTCTAAAATATATATAGTCTATTACGTATTCTTTGAAATTTAAAATGTGTTTGTCTTAAAGACTAGGATTGGGGCTCTCGTGGATCATAAAGAAAATATACACGAGAATTTAAGCTTGTAGAAGGAAGATGGTGGGCGGTAAAAGAACAGCAAGACCCAATAAGAATAAAAGAGGATTTATCAGTCTTCAGTTAAACCTTTCTAGTGAAAGAGGTGGAATAATTGGATGAAGGACTTGATAAAGAAAAGAAGGATGTGATCAACATAAATTTACTATGATGGTCTCTCGTGTCTTCACTTTTTTTCTGGTGTCCTTTTATTTTCTTCATTGATGGTTACAGGAACTGTCTCAATTGCTTCTTGCCCCTCGATGGTTATTTTCTCGGTAGATTTCTTAAACCATTCTTCAATATAACTTTTCATTGGTGCCACGTTGATTTCATGTCGTATTTTGATGTTGAACAAATCGCCCTCCAAGTCTCTCAAATCAAGGGAAATGCGATGTAATGCTTCTTCAATGTCCTGGTTTTTTTACGGAGTTATTCACTAGCCAGTTGTTTATGGCGTCCTCATCATATTCAAGTATACCATATAACTTGCCAATTGGCAATCCTTTAAAAATCTCAACTTGCTCATCAAATTGTTGTTTTGTTAGGAACAAAGAGTTGAGGATCAATTGGGGATCTTAGACTTCGTTAGTTCTTCCGGCTAGGTCCACCTCTATGAGATTTTTGAATAGTTCTTCCCTCCTTGATATGGATTGGCTACACGCTTGAACAATGTTATTCAAGTTTTTATCTTTTTCTTTCCAGCACGCGTTCAACTATTTGATCTAACTTGGAGAGGGAAGATCCTCCTCTCTTCTCCTTAGTTATGTCATGTTGGAAACTTTAATACCAAAGGGTACCACAACATCAAGGTAAAAACCTTCTTCATTCTTTAGGTCCGCTTGTAAATACTTGTGGAAGGCATGCGCCCTCGAGCCAAAAGAAACCATGTTTTTTGAAATTCCCCAAGCCTCTATGATCAATGCCATTCTTTTCTTGATATTACTCTCCAAATAGCTCTTGGCTGATGTAAGTAAGCTTGAGGATCCTTTTAATTTAGCAGCGGGTGTGGTGGGTCCAACAATTTCCAAAGGACTGACAAGAAATGGAAGAGGCATTAAGGTATCTTCCAATTCCTTAACTGTTTCCTTTAAATTTGTATTTTCCACTTCGAGACCAACAATGGATTCATCCAATGCATCGTCGGTTTCTCTATGAATTCTAGAAATATGGGAAGGCCGCATATCTCTTAGGTCAACCTCTGAACGAGATTTTCCTTTCTTATTCTTTACATCACTTTTCTCAATAATCAATTTTTTGGATTCCCTGTCAAAAACAACGCTCTGAAAAACAAATGGCTATGCTTCGTCGAAGGTCTCATTCTCGATTATTTCCAAAGACAGATTCTAGTGGGTCGTGTTCCCTAACTGATCCAGTGGGGGGGGAATTTTCTCAATGTCTGCCTCGAGCTCCATATCTTCAAGGGAGAAGCTATTGATGTCACTCTCTATGCATTGGTCTTCTTCCTCTTGCACGATGTTCTTCCTCTTTTTTCCTAGAGGAAGCTTATGCGAGCTCTCATTTTTTCCCAAAGGGGGATTCTTGTCTCCTCTGCCACCTAAATTATTGTTGGTTAATTTTCTAGATGGGTGGGCCACTGGAGCATTTCTTCGAGATGTTGTAGTCTTAGGAGTAACAATTGGAGATTGCACACTCTTCTCGTTGGGACCCTTACCTTTCTTCTTGTAAAATTCATTGGTATTGAGTATCGTTTCTAAGTCGCCAACATTGTGAGTAGAAGCACCCAAGAGAGTATCTTCTTCTTCATTTAGAATAGTATGGATGAATGAATTGCTAAATCCCACTGCTAGCATATGCTCCACAAAAATTCTCTTTGGGTCAAACCCTTTTACCTTTTCAGCGTACTTGAGATTCAAGTTGTGGAAGTGGTTTGCAAATTCATCGATTTTGTTTATATTTCTGAATATAAACTCCCCAATTTTCCAAGGCAATGGTATGAATTGTTTTTTTTGTTTCTCATGAAAAAAGTGCAGCCAAAAGTTATATTTCCTTGTGACTTTTGTAATAAACATTCTATTAGATATATGGTACGGGAGAAAGGAGGGATTTTCCTTAGAACCGAAAATCCTGATAACATTGTAATTTTCCATTTGCTCCAACATCCCCTTTTTATCCATGAATTTACTTGTCTGGTCGGATATTCTGGGGATATCCTTTCCAAATAACAATCCTTTAAAAACATAGAAAAAATCATTGAAAACTTCATAGAAATGCAAAGAAGCTTTGTGTCGCCACAACGCTTGGTACCAGAAGGTAACTGGGTCAAATTCACAATTCACCCTCTTGTAGATAGACAATTTAGGAAATTGACAGCAGTATGTTATCACAAATACCAAATAAGAGGCCATAAAGAATTTCTTATATTTTTTTTATTGTGATAATTGGGAAGAGATTTCAATGGAAATCATTCTTCCCCAATCAAAAATGGCTTTCTCTTTGACAGTAAAATATAGGATATAAAGAATCATACGAGAAATATTGGCGATACTTTCTTGGCATGTCACCCTAGTGAATAACCAAGCAATTTCCCGAAAGGGGTTTTTGAATGAATTGACCTGCAACCTGGTAATATCTTCAGGGATGGCTACGGGATTCTCCAAGAATTCAGGCAAGAGGTACAGGTCATTGTCATTCTTTTTCAATAAATCCCTGCCATCTTCACCTTTGAAAGTGAGTGTTGGCTCTGGGAGCTTCAACATTTTACAGAACACTTGAGGCGAAAGAGAGATGGGAGAATGGTCTTGAAGTTGAATAATCCATTGACTTGGTATATATTTCTCAACACACCATGCAACCAGATCATTGCATTCAAAAACCTCAGGGACACACCCTGCATGAGCAATTCCAGAAGGGGATGAATAGTAAGAATACGCCCTAGACCACTGAAAGTTCTGGTCCTCTCATCCAAAAATATTCAAAGTATCTCCGCAGAACTGTTGTCGAGTTGTTGCTGCCATAAGTTGACCAGAGTGCTCCTTTAATCCAAATAATATTTGCAATAGGCGATTGAGAGGGATAACCATAATATAATCTTCGTCAAATCATGCTTTAATGTGGTTTTAATGAGAAATATCCTCGATCCCTTCACTTATTAATGAAGATCTTTACGGAACCTGCATGATGAGTTAGTAGCATTAAACCATTCTTAAATGTGTATCGGGAAAATCACGAGGATGGCAGGGACGGACGAGAGCAATTAGGATTTAGGATTTTTTGTGAACTCGCCAACCTGGGAACCCGCGGTTGCGAAAGGTCAAAAGTTGGCTAAGTGTTGTAATGCGGTCATTCGGACTCAATATAGGAGAGATGAGATACTTAGGAGCTCAGGGAGCCCAATGGTCAAAATGTAGATCGCGGATCTCTTGGGTGCAAAATGTATATCGTGGAACGAGGGATATGAAAGCTTAAATCCATGAACCCGGGAACCCGCGACTGCAGAAACAGTTAAGTATAGGATGATACGGTGGTAGGTCGGACTCATGATATGGGAATATGAATAGAAGTGAGAACCCACGAGTTCGCCAACTCGCGAAGCCGCCATTCTAAAAAATAAAAAATGACTAAGTATAGTAACTAGAAAGGGAGAATAAAAGGGAGAAAAGAAAAGGGGAATTCGGGCAAGTATAGAAGGGGGGAAAGAAATGGAAAAAAGAAGTTGGGAGGATAGAGAGGGGAGGGAAACTTCGAAAGTGGGAAATGGTCTCAAAAAGGATGATCCCATTCTATGTCTTCGAATGTTTGTGGTTAAAATTTGTAAGATTTGTAGATTGAACCAAGATGAGAGATAACCCTCTTGGGATATCACATGAGTGGCATTAGATATAGGTCGCCCTCTTGATGTAAAAAAGGTCAACAAAGCAAAATAAATGAAATAAAATGAAACAAAAAAGACCCACATGTAGAAATAAAGGATTTGACACTTTTGGGTATCACATGAGTGGCATTGTATCTACATTATCCTATTGATTTTTGGACATGTGATCCAAGGCTAGTTAGCAACATTAGTGTAAAACACTTGTTAAGTGAAATCCCAAGTGTTAAGTAAAATCCCAATTGATTAAAATAACATAAATGAATCAGCAAAATAAAGATGCCATGGGTTAGGATCAACATATACAAGTTAGGAACACCCACGTAGTAATTTGTAGCCACCATCTTATGGCATTGTGCAACACAATGACGAATTTCTTGTACTATAATTGGTTCGAGTAGGTTGAAGTTTTGTCTATAAGAAGTTGTAGGTTGACACCATATGTGATAAAATATTAAATGATTAGATTCTCATAAACGTTACATCATATAAAATCTTCATTTATTAATTTAAAATGGACCAAATAATCTTCTAGTCATGAATATTGTATCATACAAAATCTTCATTTATTGATTTAAAATGAGCCAAATAATATTCAAATAGATAATATTCTTTGTGCGGACATCCTTTCAAGCAAATGCTTGAGAAGGGGACTTTATGATAACACTTCAAACAAATAGTCATATGCAATTCCCTATATCGTGGTTGGCTTGTAAATTATTTTGTTTGCTCCATTCACATGGAATTATTCAACACTCCTTTCAAATATCTTACACAGGTCGCTTGATGTATGATCATAGTTTGATTTTTTACATTTTTTTTTATATATAGTGGTAATGCATAGAAAGGAACATAAAGTTTATCTTTATATATAAAATATATTTTTATATATAAAAGAGATCATAGTTTGATTTTTTTTATAAAGTGATAATGCAAAGTGATATATAGTTCAACTTTATGTTATTTTTAATACATTATCATTATATTGAAAAAAAAAAAAAAATTATAATCATTAAACTTTCACAAAAGTTTATATATTATATCATTAAACTTTCACAAAAGTTTATATATATAATATATAAAGGTATATAAAATTTATCTTTACTAAATTATATATAAACTTTCTGTAAAGTTAAATTTTTTTGTTCTTTTCATGCATTATATATATATATATATATATATATATATATATATATATATATATATAAACAATGTTAAAATTGGATTATCCAACACAACACTTTAAGAAAATGCATAGGATAACTAAAAACTTACAATATACATGGTTCCACAATTTTTAAATATTTATATATAATATATTTGTATAAAGGATTTATTTTTAGTTATTTCATATTTTTATAAATATATATTCTTATTATAAATATTTTTGATAATTAACTTTTTCAACCATATATTAAAATAAAATGTCTTCCTAAAATGTTAGTTATTTTTTTAAAATTGAATTTTTTTTTTTCTAACACTATGGTCATTAGACAAAATTATGAAACTTAATAAGATCTCTTCACTCTTTCTTATTGCTTTCTTCACCAATTTTCATCAATTCAATGTTCAACAATTCCCGTTAAGTAAAACATCCAACCAATAAAGTTATTTTTGCTATGAACTCTATCTTTGTCTTTGCAATTGCATATCATTAACTATACATCTTTTGACTAAACATATGCACCCTTATCTTTGTCTTTGCAATTGAATATCATTCACTATACATCTTTTGACTAAACATATTCACCCTTTTGGTGATTATGTTTTATGAGACTAGTTGTCTTTGACAATGTTCAACCATCTTATACATATTTAGCCTACACATCATATATATATATATATGATATTTATTTCTTAATTTATTGTAATCAATTGTGATTTCTAGGATTTAATAAATTTTTGGTTCTTTATGCATTTTTCAATATATTTATTATGGATATAACTTTATGTTTTCTAGGATTTAATAAATTTCTATCTATTATGGATGCAACTTTATACTTTCTAGAATTTAATAAATTTCTAGTTCCTTATGCATTTTTCAATATATCTATGGATGCAATTTATGTTCCTTGGAATAGAATATATGAAGGAAATATTTATTTCAACAAGTAAAAATTTAGCTTCGTGACATATCTCACTAATGAATATTTTGCATCTTCAAATCTATGGCATATCATAGGTGAAATTATCAAAGTGGATATAAATGGAAAATTCTTATAAAATTGTCCCAAATTAAATGAAAATATGAGTTTTTTTACGTGTAAAAAATTCATGACTTGGTGAAAGGTTATGTCTTAGTGAAATAAATGTTTATCCATTTTTAAAAGTCTTACATCTTTGTATCCCATTTCTTTTACTCCATTTTTTTATAGGGATCTAAATTTGGACCTCATTTGTCTATTTTTAACAAACTTAAATGTTTATCATCTTGAGATGATAGTTTTCGCAATATTTGTAATATTGTTTTTCAATTTAAGTCTACATTAGTTGCAACTGTTTTTTGTGAATCATGTCCAATAAACTTGTCTCCTATTTTCTTTTATTAGCGTTGGTATTCTTCGTGTTTCTTTCCTATCACATGGTTCTAGCTAAACTCCAATTCTCCATCACAACTCTTTGATTCATAAATTTCCAATAATGAATCCATGTGTATTGATCCCTCAACACTCTCATACATCCATATCTATCCACCCTAATTTTTTAAGCTTATAAACCTTCCGGCTAGAAAATTGAAGAGTATAAGCATGTTCTTGTTAGCTTCGCATTTAAGTATTATATGAGATTGTCTAGATGGAATCACCGGAAACAGAGCTCAAAAAACCCTAAGCATTTGATTATTCATTCTCTTAATCCTTTCAAGCTATCAGTTGCAAGGTTTTCTTCCTTAGGAAAAGATCACATATTGATCCTTTTATGTATTTACTAAGCGTCGGGGAGCTTCGAGATAAAATTTATATTATGAACACTAAACTCTTCATAGCTTTGTCACCCGAGAAGGAAGTGGGGCCCATTATTTTGTACAAATCGAAGTTGGATTGTATAAGTTGGTTATAGTTCAAGTTAATTATCAACCTTTGGAATATTGAAAATTTATTTGAAGCATAGTTATGAAAGATTCATTCTCAAATCTCGAGATAGGGTTGGTTGTTTCAAAGTTAATCATTTCAAAGGTTAATCTCCAAAGGCTCAAGCACCTTGTGCTTGGAGACCTGGAGACAGGTCTAGGAACTTGATTGAGCATAAGGATTTTTGGTGTCAAATATTGATTACTAGACATCACCCATTGACAGCATGATAGACCATGAGAATATCAAACCCAATAAGCTTCAAGCCCTAGATTTTTGAATTGATTTCATTTCAAAAGCCTCAGGTGCTTCATTTGTTTGTTTCATGAGGAGGTGGTGATACCTGATTAGGGCATGTAAAATTCATGGGTTACCTTCAAGGCATTAATAGTCCATTCACATAGTATGTAGAAATGAATGGTATCCCAAGAATCTAATGGCCAAGTAGGGCCCATCATTCATCTACCCTTAGTCAACAATAAAGAATCTTCACTTGTTATAAGCTTGACATAACTAATGTGGCCTAGTGGGGGCATAAAAAAATATCAAACTTTGAATTCAAGAAAGAAAGAGGATTTACCTCTATGACACCTTATGGCCAAATGGATCACATATCCTTCAAAATAATTTTGTGAATATTCACTACCACCAAAACACCGTAGATAGGGTTTGTTGGCAATGAACATGGGGTTTATCTCCTAGTGTTCATATACACAATGCTTCATCTTTGGTCCACCACTGGTAAATAAAAAATCATATCATGGTGACAAGAAGTTTATGTTCAGTTAAGGAAGATATTGGAAAATAATCATCAATAAAAATGAAATATTAAAAGTGGTTCCCCTTATGGTCTATTGATTTTTCTCTCTCCTTCAAGATATGATTCTTATATGTAAGTAAAAGAGTAAACTTTATTTGGTTTCCCTAATGTAGAAACATAATCCATAACAATGATTTTTAATAGATCATAAGTGAATAATGGTATAATTAACAAGAATCTCATAATGACAATGTCCGTGTGCTTTGTTACAAGAATGTCAAGTGAGTAGGGAAGGTAGAGAGAGCCATTGTGCCAATGTTGGATAGTTGGGCGAAATCTAGGTGGTGGTTCCATGAACATTGTGCAAAGGCTAGGAGATGCAAGGAAATATAAAATCAAGAAACTCTTGTTAAGTTCTCAAATGATAGGAGATATTGAAGGTGTGAAATGCATTGTACAATATTGTCTTAAAAATGGATATTTCACATAATTAATCAATTTGAAACAAAGTATTGCTAATAAAAGCATAACTATAACCAGAATGGCTATGGCTCAAACTTCCAAGTGCACTCTTGAAGTTAGGAAATCAACAACATGATCATCAAATTATGTTTCTTAAACCGTAGTCTTCTAGACTTGATACTTGTAAGCAACACCATCAAACAAATCAAGTATGTAAAAATGATGCTCAAATGTTTATACTCTAGATTCAATCGCAATGATAAAACGCTACTGCAAAGAAAACTTAACATATTTCTCAAATCAATCAAGGGAATTGAAAATAATTTATTTTATTTGTTATATGATAAAAAAGGAAAGAATTAAGGCAAGGAACTAACAAGTAAATTAAAATCCTACCAATCGAGATGGTTGAAGGCTAGATGATTCCAATCATAGGGTTATAAAAAATTTCTATGTAAACAAAGATTGCTAAATAGCTTATTGAAACTAGACTTAAATTCCCAATAATCTATTAAGAGAACTCATTTATCAAAATGAATTTAGATTGATATCTAGTTGCAGCCAAACATAAATTAAATTTAAATATTACCACAATAATATCAAAATAACTTGATATTCATTAATGAAATTAATTTGAAAGTTGGGCACAATGCATCCACAATTCTAAGACCAATAGTCTTAATTGAAACCCATAAAAATTATGTTCCTATTTTAGTTAAATAACAAGCATTGAAAACAAAATTCATAAAGACTAGATATTTGAAGTTCATAAACATTATATTCTAAGAAAACAATTTTCTCAACT
>JASDQU010261519.1:4328-15682 GCA_032191745.1 Picea mariana
GGGTTACGCACAGTGTTCAGCACCGAGCGCTTCGTACGGGGGTCCCAGGGGGGGCTAGGTATGCCCCCCCTAGTTACGTGCAGTGTTTAGCACCGAGTGGTAGCCCAGGGCAGTGCCTTGAAATTTGTTTTTGGGAGGTTTTTTGTATTTTTAGCGGATTTTGCTATTTTTAGCGGTTTTCTAAATTAATCTTGGATTAATGGATTAGGGTTTTGGTATCTACAGAATACCTAAAAACATTGTATATATTGTATGGTGAATGGTGAAATTTGAGATATAATGAATATAAGAGAGGTTTTCCTCGGTTGAGGGTTTCCGGTATAAATCTCTGTGTACTATGCATATGAGCCATTGATTAAATTTTGTTTTTCTTAAGAATATATATACATTTATTTACTTCACATGTTTAAAACTTACAGGAATGTCGACTGTTTCCCCAGGAATCATTATCGTAATTGGTAACCTTAGTGGCCTATCTCTTTAGGTTCTTTACATGAGGTGACTATGGAGGGGCAATTCTTCATGGTACCTGGAATCGACGGTCAATCTGATCTCGTCATTGGTCGATCCTACTCTCTCACTAGAGAGTAAACCCGATACTTCTCACATTTTTCTCATTGATACAAAATCTACCATGCTAGGAGGAATTCCTCCTTCTCCTGTGGAACCTCCTTCAAGAAATGTGGTCATCCTTTTTTATTGGGTCACGCTAACTGGACCTCATCTTCCCTCTCACATTCCTTTCAATATTACTATACAAATTTGTGGTCGGGACATTCCTCAAACATTGATAGATGAAAGTGAGTCCGTTAGTATTTTGTCCTCTATTGCTTAGCAAGCTTTGGGTTATCCTTAGCTTGCGTTGGTTACCCAGAGTCTATTAGCTTTTAAAAGAAGAACCAATCAACCTTTAGGGACCCTTCCTCAGTTTCCCGTAACTTTGGGAGGGAAAACTGTCGTTATTGACGTCATGGTAGTCCAAGATCCCTTGGATTTAAATTTACTCCTTGGGAGAGATTATGTCTATGCCATGAAAGCTATTGTATCCACTCTTTTTCATGTGATATATTTCCCTCACAATGGAATAATTGTGACTATTGATCAACTTTCATTTGTTGGTCCTGAATTGACCATCTAATCAATGAACTCCCTAAATGGTTCTTATATGCAACCGATACCACCATCGCCACATGTCAATTATGTGGCGTTGTCTCCCATTCTTTCAGTTGTCAATGCAGATGAACCTCTCACTATAAGATCAATATATTATGACTTGGATCCAGTAGTTGACATGGTGATCTCTTCGGTAGGGCTATTGGAGACTAACCTCCTTACCCCTATCATGACCCTCGACATGAGTTCCTTCCAGAGTGTGTTTCTTTTGTCCACTGAAGATCTCTTGGAAGCCATGACCAAGTTTTGTCCCTTGAAATGGTGTCCTTCCTTAGCATTGTCCTCTTGGAAGCCATGATCTAGAAGAGATATATGAGCATGTTTTTCTGATTTCAAGCTCATTAAAAAATGAAACCAACTTTGAGCATGATTTTCTGATTTCAAGCTCATTAAAAAATGAAACCAGCTGTGAGGATAGTTTTGTGTCTCTGTGGAAACCTCATTAAAAAATGAAAAAGAGGTTACGAGGATAGTTTTTGCGTCTCTGTGGAAACCTCATTAAAAAATGAAACAGAGGTTACGAGCATAGTTCCTATTTCTGTGTCAAGATCGTTAAAAAATGAAACAGAGGTCCGGGGATTGAACCTAGACTCTCGAGCATAGTTATTTTCCTGTGTCAATCTCATTAAAAAATGAAATAGATTTTTCCCCCTCTCTGTTTGTGTCAAGTCCTTCATCTAGTATTTGAAGATTCATTTCATCTGCCTTTGTTGTTGGATGAGACAAAGCTTGGTGGGAAATGCTTCCATCCTTTAGACTTTATGCTGAAGTTGAGTCGCTAGCTTCTTAAGCTAGGGGCTAAGTACCAACCATGTGAACTCGTGAACCATGCGTTGGGAAGTCACAAGCATAGTTTTTAATTTGGTTCAAGATTGGGTAAAAATGAAACCACCTACCTCAAGCATAGTTTCCTTTGGTTTGAGCTTGTGTAAAAATGAAACCAGGTCCAAGCATAGTTTTGTTTAGTTTTAAGCTTGTGTAAAAATAAAATCTATCCCAAGCATAGTTTTGTTTTGTTTTAAGCTTGCATAAAAATCAAAGCAATCCCAAGCTTAGTCTTTGTTCTTTCTCATGTTCGTAAATCAATGAGAATGTAACCGAGTAAATTTTTATCACCTTTTCAGACTTCTAAAGGTTATACGAAAAAGGAACCCCCTAGAGTTTCCTTTAAGCTGTTTTTAGACTCTCTAAACATGAAAATATTGTTGAACGAACTTGTTCTTTTCGTGTTCGTTAAAGTTTTTGAAGAAAGCGTCTGTTGAGCAATAGTTTATCTCTTTTTTGGTCTCATCAAACTACTTTACAAAAAAGGACATTTTGGAGTTTCCTTTAAGTGTTTTTTCAGACTCTCTAAATATGAAAAAACCCCTGAGTTTTCTTTCTTTGGACTCGTAAAACAAACATTGAAAGGCCCATATGGGACCAAATCATTCCTTCCTAGGGTTTGTTAAACATACTCTGAGGGACTCATCCAAAGGATGAACTTACAATTCAATCATATGTTATCCTCCTCAAGCTTGCGTAAAAATAAATAGGTACTCACCAGAAATGGTGGGGGGGGGAATTGGGAAAGAAATGTGTCTAAACCTATATTCTATGGAAGAGTCGCTTTTGAACATGAAACCGTTTCACTCACTTTGTGTCTAGGTTGGAAAACCTGCTTGTCTCTTGATCATACTCCTTTATAAGATTACAAATTAGTCTGTGATCCCTATTGTTGAGTTAGTTTTTCCAAGACAATTTTCATCTCGTCAATATGTTCAAAGAGAATTTCAACCCAAAAATCCTTCTATTACGTCAGCCATTTCTGCAGTCCTTAAGCCTTCTATTGCGTCGAACATCCCTGAGTCAGTCCTGAATCACTGGTTACTGTGATACTTCAAATCTTGTTACCTGTTTCGTGTCATCAATGGGGGATACATTAATGCCCTCCTATGATGGGTATTTTCCTATCGAATTCAACTCATTATCCAAGAATTAGACTTAGAAACTAATTGGTACCTTGGAACTTGCATGCCTCAATGGTAGGTTTCCTTGCTTTTGACAGTGGGTTTTCATTATTGACCTCTGATCGGGAGATTTCGCCGAGTGTTCGACTTCAGCTCATTAATTCACATTTGTTGGATTGTACTAGAGTACCTTGGGAGTCATTGAAATTAATGGTGATTTCACTTGTTAATGATATTCACTAATGACTGGTAATCAAGTGGTTTCTACCATGTTCGACTTCAACACATGTATTCGCATGGTTATATTCGTACTATAGAGTGATGGAGAAGAAGACCCTGAATCTTTTCTGACATATTCAGGTTGCATTGGAGCATATTCATATTGTACTATTGCATAGATCCACAGTGTATGTCTCATGGCTATGTTCAAATTTGAGTATTTAATGCATAGATCCACAATGTATTTTTGGTGGCTATGTTCAGATTTGAGTCATAATGACATGGATCCACAGGGTATGTTTGGTGGCCATGGCCTATCTTACTTGACATGGATATTTTCATGTCGACATTTATGCTTTGAGTCATTTTTATTCTGAGTATGGAAATGCCTACCTCAGTGATGATATATTTTTGTATTGTATTTCCTTGTTTGTTGGCAGGTTTCCGACCAACGTGTTCCTTGTTCCCTACACACACTCGACAAATTATTTCAGATATCACTCTGTTCACACTTCATACTTTGGGGGGATCACTGTTACACATTATTTTCTTCACCCCTATGACCATTAACGATGTAAACCTATCCTCTGTCTTTAGAAGGATCAATGGCCTTAATCCTTGAAGAAGAATGAATATACTTTTTCCCAGAGAGATGAAATTATACTTTTCCTTTGTTAAAAACCTTATAAAAATGGATCGTCGCACCTTGCTTGGTGTTAAGGGTGCATTGATATAGGATCGTCACAGGTTCCACCACAGTGGCCTATGGCATCGTCACAATTTTATCAATGTTAAGGGTGTGACGATTTTCGTATGAAGGAAAAAGGGGAATTTCTCGAAAGTTCTATAATAGAATCTTTGAGGGTGGTGTGGCCTCCGAACGGTTTGGATTTGAGTCACAGATCCGCTCTCAGGGATCATCCCTAACCTCCTCACCCTATCCTTTTCATCCTATAAAAGGACAGGAGTTCTCGTGGGGAAATTTAGCTGGGGAAAGTCGGCGATCTTTTGGAGTTGGAAAGTTCTTGATTTTTGTAGCTTTGAGATTTTGGAGCTTGTATGTTGGCTTTGAGATTTTCTTTGTCAAGATAGATTTTATATCTCAGAATCCATGGAGCAGAAGTGTGTGGGAAGCAAGGTACTATTGGAAGGGACCTTACAACATCAAGTCTTTGGTTGTATTCTCCTTTTCATATTTATAATACAACAATACATTTCTTTCCCCTAAAATTGGTCTTATTTTATTGTATGACTCCTTGAAAACATACATAGGTTTTGTTGAGTATACATTGTTTCTTTCACTTCATGGGCTTGTGTATTTTTATAGGTTCAACATCCCATAAGCCTTGGAATGGAGTGAGGATGACACCAGTTAGGACAAACGACATTTAAAAGGTGTGCCATTTATCTCTTGTTAGTTAGTATGCTTGGTAATTAAAACTTAGGGAACATTTTATATTCTGTCTTGTTTTGTTCTATTTTCGGGGTGAAACTAGAGAGATCTGTTTGTGTCTGCACTTACCGATTTTTTTTGATAACACCCCATGTTCCCAATAAATTTAGGATGTGACTAATCACACCCACCCTCTTACATGTATTCAATGATTGGATTTGGGAACACTCAATAAAAAATTGGAAGGTTCATATACAAATATCAAAGTTAGGAAAATAGGTTGAATTAATATACATGGGTATTTCCCCTTGGACCCCCTCTTAACCATTATCCTAGACTCTCCCCGTCTTGTGGATTAATTCATCCCCCATCTCTATCCATGTCCCCTTAACAACTGGCATCACATTTTATTATTAACATTATGAAATACAATTCGGATATTACATAGCTTGTCCATAGCCACACATTATATCTACATAAGCATTGTTTAAATTGGGGATTATATTGGGGATGTTACATTCCCCCTCCTGTACAATTGTGTGTCATCCTTGGTGGACACTATGCCGATATGCATATATGAAAATTTACATCAAAATCCTTATAAAATATTTTTTTTCAAATTCACAACTCCATTAGTAGTTCCAACCATAATCTCTTCTTCCTCTCAACTTGTTGACCCAAGGAATGCACCATTCATTTATAAAGGATAACCCAAGGGATGTGCCATATTTTTATCAAGTCTAACCTAATGAATGATCCATTCCTTTATCAAGGTCTCCAGTGTAGTTGGCTAGGACTCTAATATGTTGTTCCAGAACTCTATCTGTTCAAAATAAAGTGTTGCATTTTGTTTTCTTCAAAATTGTCAAAAAATTTTGGGTATTCCTCCCACATGTTTTCCTCACGATCCCATGTAGCATCTTCAGGAACGTATCAGGTCCATTGAACATTTTCCAACCCTATTTCATTTTTCCAGAGAACTTTGACTTTTCGGTCTAGGATGTGTACCAGTTCCACCTGGAAATCCCCATTCATGCTCCACCTAGATCACATTTCAATCAATTATGTGGTTAGGGTTAGGAACATACTTATTTAATAATGATACATGGAATACATTATGCACTCTCATGGATGCAAACAATTCTAGCATGTATGCAACTAGCCCTATCTTTTCAAATATTTCAAAAGGTCCACAATATCTAGCTGCCAACTTTGGACAACTTCCTAATCTTAGCAAACTTCTCTTTGCATTTACTTTTAAGAACACATGTTCTCCCACTTTGAAATCTCTAAACACTTTGTCATTATCTACATAATGTTTTTTCCTATCCTGGGTAGCCTTTAAATTCTGTCTTATCTTTTCCATATGTTCTTCCATTTTCCTTAATAATTCTAGCCCAACCACTACTCTATCTGCTGGATTATCTCAACTCACTGGTGTGTTACACTTTCTTCCATACAATGCTTCAAATGGAATAATTTTTAATGAGGCTTGATGCCCATTGCTATAAGAAAATTCAACCAAATGGATATAATCTTCCCACTTTGATGGATGGTCCATCACATACACCCTAATCATGTCCTCAATTATCGTGTTAGTCCTCTATGTTTTCCCATCTGACTTTGGGTGATACGATGTACTAAGATTTAAATTTGTTCCAAACAATTTGAACAAACATTTCCAAAAATTGGATGTAAACTTTGGATCTCTATCTGAAACTATTTCCTTTGGCACCCCATGTAGTTTGAAAACTTCTTTCATATAATTTTTTGCAATATTTGTTGCCTTGTGTGTAGTCTTCATCAAAATAAAATGCATTTCCTTAGTTAATTTGTCCACTGCCACCATGATGGAATCATGTTGTTTCATATTCTGGGTAGTTTTGTAATGAAATCCACTGTAACAACTTCCCACTTCCATTCCGGAATGGGTAATGGCTATAGAGAAGCTGGTGGGTGTTGATGCTCTATCTTTACTTTTTGGCATTCTAGACATATGTTTATGTAATTAACCACTTCTTTTTTTATTCATGGACAAAAGTGTTGGCTCCTCACAACTGCAATTGTCTTCTGATATCCTGGATTCCCAACATATGGCGCATTGTGCATTTCCTTCAAAACTACATTTTTCAGCTCATTGGAATTCATAACATATACTTTTCCTTTGTACATGATAATTCCATATTCTTTCAACTCATAATAATTAAATTTCTGCTGAAAATTTCCTTACTGTAATCTCTTTTATTTTTAAATAATTTTGATCCAAATTTGTTGCAGTAATAATTTTATTTTTCAGATCAGTCATGTACATTCTAATGGCTGCAATATGCACTTCATGAGCTCTCCTGCTGAGTGCATCAACTACTTTATTTTCCTTGTCTTTTATATTCTTAATTTCGAAGTCATATTGTTATAGGATTAATCGGTAAATGCAGACATAAACATATCTCCCTAGATCCCACTAGAAACTAGAACAAAACAGAACAAAACATGAAACTTTCCCTAAGTTCTAATTATTGAGTCTACTAATTAACAAGATATAGACAACATACCTTTTAAATGTCGCTTCCCCTTTCCATTGTCATCCTATATCTACTCCAATGCTCTTGTGATATTGGATCTTCAAGGGAACACAAGCCAACCAAAGTGAAAGAAGTATAATATACTCAACAAGAACTTATGCATGTGATCAAGGAATCATACAATGAAACAAGACTAGTTTTATGGGAAAGAAACATATCGATGTATTATATTAAATAAAATTGGAGATTAAAACCAAAATCCTTAATGTCATAAGGTCCCCTTTCAATCTCCCTTTGCTCCAACCTTGAATGAAGAAGATCCACAATGACTTGATGAACTGAAATGAGGCTCTCAAGTATAAACTGATGTAGAATTCTTCACCCAATACTTAGCCTATTCAACCTTATCCTTTTCCATGAGAGGTCCCTATTTATATAGTGTGAAAGAGAGATGGGTGAGGATATTAGGATGATCCCACCAAATCAGAGAATCGATTAAGATCCAAACAATTTAGAAGCCACCTCATCTTCTAGAAGATCCCCTTATAGAAATTTTGTGAAGTTTGACTTTTCCTTAGCTTTAAAAATCGTCACACCCTAGGTATAGTGAAACCTCATGAGACATCATAGTCCATCTCTAGAGAAGTATGTGATGATCAGGCATCATCACACCCCATGCATTTTGCAGGGTGCGATGACCTTCCTTAATAGGGTTTTTGGGAAGAGAAAGCCAATCACTTTCCTCAAGGAGAAATAATATTTTTATATTTTCATGGGAACATGAATACATGTTGTCAATGGATCACTGGGGTGACCAAAATAATGTTTAACAGAATGCCCCCCAAAGAATGAAGCTGGAACTCATGACAACCAAAATACTTTGTAGAATGTGTGTGTCGGAAACAAGGAGCACATCGATCAGGAACCTGCAAACAATCAAGCATCTGCATAATAATATACTAGTTTCTGAGGTAGGCATTCCCATACTCAGATTACAAAATGTCAAGTGATTCATGGCCACTAAATATACACTGTGGATCCATGTCATTATGAATCGGCATAGCCACTCATAATACATTGTGGATCTATGCTCTAAAGAACTCAAATTTTGACATAGCCACGAGACATATAAAGTGGATCTATGTGTCAATACAAATCATGAATACTCCATCGCAACCTGGATCAAAATGATAAGATCCAGGGTCTTCATTTTCTTCATCTCTAAGTACGAATCTAGCCATGTGATTACAGGTGTTGAAGTTGAACATGGTAGAAACCACTTGATTACCGGTCATTAATGAAAACCATTAACAAGTGTGAGGGAAATAACCATTCATGTAAATGACTCCCAAGGTACCATAGTACAATCCAACGAATGTGAATAAATGAGTTGAAGTCGAACACTCAATGAAATATTCCAATTAGGGGTCAATGATGTGAACCCACTATTGAAAGCGAAGAAACCTACCATTGAGGCATGCAGGCTCTAAGGTACTGAGTTATTTCTAAGTCTTATTCTTAGATAATGAGTTGAAGTAGATAGTATAAGACTTGTCACAAGAGGGCCTTGATGTATCCCCCATCAATGACACGAAATATGTAACATATTTGAGGTAGATCATAGTATGAAGTGATTCAAAACTAACACAGGGAAGGCTGACATGGTAGAATATTTATAACTGCAGATGACTGACTTGATAGAATGCTTGTTTAGGTTGGACTTCTCTTGAACATATGAATGATACGACAATGGTCTTGGCAGCATTGACTCAAGGAGGACCAAACATATGGACATGTGGATGGTCAAATGAGAGACAAATGGATTTCCCAACTTAGATACAATGATGAATGGGGGTGTCATGTTCAAAAGCGACTATTACTGCCACTAACATAAATACAGAGACACATTTCTTTCCCAATTTCCTCCCCACCTTTTTTGGCGAGTACCTCTTTATTTTTACACTAGTTTGAGGAGGATAACATATTCTTGTTGATGTAAGCTCACCCTTTAGACGATTCCCTTAGAGTATATTTAACGAACCCTAAGAAGGAGTGGTTCGATCCCATATGGGTCTTTCAATGTTTGTTTAATGAGTCCAAAGAGAGAAAACTTAGGGGTTTTTCATGTTTAGAGGGTTTGAAAAACACTTAAAGAGAACTCCATAAGGTCCTTTTTTGTAAATTAATCTGACGACATTGAAAAAGTGATAATCTACCACTCATCAGATGTGTTCCTCAAATACTTTTACGAGCATGAAAAGAACAAGGTCACTCGACAATATTTTCATGTTTAGTGAGTCTGAAAAGATCTTAAAGGGAACTCCAGGGGGTTCCTTTTTCGTATATCCTTTACGAGTCCAAAAAAGTGATAAAACTATACTTGGTTACATTCTCATCGATTTACGAGCATGAGAACGAACAAAGACTAAGCTCAGAGTTTTTCCTGAAAAGCCCAAAAATGATCTATACATGCGACAAATGTGTAAAACAAACCAAAAAAGTGGAACCTGGTTCCAACATTTCACCTCTAGACTTTTTATCTGCAAAATCAACCACTTGTCAAGTTTTTAGGACTTTAGGGTTAGGGTAAAGTATAAAATAATATAATATTCAAATGAAAAGTAATGAAAATCAATAAAATAGGTAAAAAACCTTCATTTCACTATTTCATTTGTAACTTCACCTAACCGTTGCTCCAAACCCTATTTTTACCTCAATTTTCAACTACGGATTGCAGAGTCCATGATTGATCATTTGACAAATCATCTCCATAGAAAAGGTAATCTTCATTTCCTTCGTCTTTCCATGGATTAAAATTTGATTTTTATTGGTTATAAATAGACTTTTGGGTTGATTTCTTGGGGGTACCCATGCGAGGAGGTCGTCGTAGGTGCCCTATATCAGGACCTTTGACAATCTAGGGTCATCGTAGTAGACCCTAAAGCTAGGGTATGACAACTCTGCATTGTACAAATGCAGAGGACTACGATGTCTGTAGCCCAAAAGTTTGAAAATATGAATCTACCAAGAAAAACCCTTCAGGAAAGAAATTTATGATGCTAATGTATTTTTATCGTTCCTATGCAAGTCTTCCACGACCAAAATTTTGGAATGGCATGAAAGAGAGCATGAGGAGGAAGACTACTTTGCTGGGAATGAGTCGGGAATAGTGATGGCCCTCCGGTAGTGTGGATTGTTGAAATTATTCAAGATCCAAGGTATGAGGGCCCAACTAAGACTCCTTGAGTACCTATCTCACATGTGGGATGCGAACGAGCAATATTTTCATGTGGGTGCCCACACACTCACTATATATATCAAGGATATCTACTTCCTAACAGGACTGTCTTTCCAGGGTTCATGGGTGACCCTTACAGGTATCAGGGGATGTGATGAGCCTATGAACCACTACATGAGTCAACATTGTGTGTCGGGTACCCAGAAACATAGCGGCAAGGTCAATATCAAGGATGTCTGAGACTTGCCTCTACGGACTATCCTCTATACCATCACACACATGGAAGGGAGTGTAGATCCCCATATGTCTCTACAAAGCTACTTTCATTATGCATTGAAGTGTATGGAGGCCCGAGTCTTCAAATGGTGTGAAGGGGTTCTTAAAAGTATGAAAAAACAACTTACCAAGTGCAGAAGTGGTGGGCTGAAATAGTTCAGATACAGGTCGATTTGGTATCCTTTTTCCTAGAGAGGGTCCCAGTTTTATGCTTGTAGGTAGAGAGGGGTATACCTGCCCCACATGATCCAAGAATGAAGAGGTGGGTTGACCTCATGGCCTGACATGCAGCTGGTCCTATTGTCAGGTACAATGATATCTTCTTTGATTGGTTGAGAACTCAGATGCTCCTGGTTGATGATTATGCATTTCGGGCTAGACTTTCATGGAGATCCAGACCTAGTACTTTGGTGATAATTTATTATCCTTCTTGGTTTGCTTGAGGGACATCTGTTTGTATGGTTGTAGTCTTAAAAACACCCAATCCCCTACTTCAAAACTTCTTTCACTACGATGTTGATCTGCTTGTTGTTTCATGCGATTCTACGCCATGGTCAGGTTGTCCTTTAATATTTGGAGAATTT
>JASDQU010261521.1:0-15607 GCA_032191745.1 Picea mariana
ATTGATGGTTTTCTTGGCTTGTGACAAGATGTCGCAGGAAAGTTTTTGCAGCCATTGGAGAGCGGATTGTGTTGACGCCAAAGAGTTCGCAAGAGGGACTTGATTCTCAGTGGGAAGGTTGGCAGTCTTCCAAGCACAAAGAGAACAGTGGGTCAGCAGCAGCCAGAGAACAATGGTTGAAGGATATAGCCAGTTGCAGTGCAAGGCATGTCAAGGTATCCAGGTGATTGTGGAAAAGGCTTTTCAAGTAGAATCAGTTGATAGAACTTGAAAGAAGAAGAGTATTGAAGCTCAGACAGATAATCATAATCTTTTGTGGGTCCAAAATCCTTTCAGTGGGAAGGTGTGATCAAAATCTGGACCAGGGGTCAAATATTAGCTCAAAAATCAATGTTCTTGGAATTGCCTCAAAACGAACGTGAGCGTATTCCTCGTCGTTGTGAACCCAACACAACTCATTTCGTCTCAAACGGATGTCGGGAGCGAGAGATATTGCAATCTGTTCATAAAGTCAAACAGGCAAAAAAATGATGTTGACTGTACAGTCCGTACAGACTGATGTGGCAGGGTCGTACGACCGTATGATGATGTGGCATGTGATGACATGGCAGAGTCTAGTTGGCAGTTTAGGGCGAATGATATCTCGACACGTGGCATTGTTTAGGGCAAGTGATTGGGTGCCATGTGGCCCAATCATGGGCTGCCACGTGGCACCCCGATATTGGTTGTTTGTTTTGTTTATTAAAATGTATTGGAGTCTGTGGGGTTCGACCCTCGGACCTCCCTACTACATATAGCTTACAAAAACTCTGACCGACCAATGGGTCACACGTTGTGCCTTGTAATATATATGAGTTTATATGTATTTAAATTTACTTTATGTGACCGTTGGCAGGGGGGTCGTGCCGGGGCTTAGCCCCGGCCTGCGGTCATTTGTTTTTTTCATATGCCCATGACATATACCATATGCACTCAATGGTTGGCGTGGGTTTTTTAAACACATAGCCCATGGTTTCATACATATGACCATACGAAGCGCAGAGGGGCTTAAGTTTGAAACGGTTGGCAAATGGTTTGGTTTTAAAGCCCGAGGTCATATTGTAACTTCCCATGTGCCCAGGTGCTAGGCAGTTAGGGGCTGGCGCGCCATAACCGTCCTACAGTTTGCACCGTTGGCGCGGTTACGCCCGGTGCTGGGTTTTCACACTATATATTGTGTGTGTGCTAGGTTCATTCAACAAGGGTGTGTTTTGTAGATGCAGAGACAACAAGCTTGAAGGGGGGACTTCCAGGAGGCCTATCTACTTCATCTTTTGGCCGATTGAGGTGTTGTAAAAGCCCAAATAGAGGTTTTTGGATGTCCTAGATCCATTGGCACTGTTATCAAGGCCATTTGAAGACTTCTTTGGCAGGTTTTTATCCATTGAAATTTCAGCAAGCTTGAGGGAGCTTGAAGCCCTCATTGATTGAGGACATGTTTTGGTGAGCCTATGTTTGTCTTATGTGATTGAATAATCATTTTTGGCTAATTATTATGCTTTGAACACATTGGGACAGGTTTCAGAGGCTTTTGATGACTTTTACAGGTGTTTTTTCAAAAGAGAAGCTCAGGGAAGCTTAAGGCCACATGTAGAAGAGGTCATGCTCGGACGAGCCATGATCCGTTTTCAGAGTTTTATTAGTCATTTTTGGGGTTTTTATGTGTTCTGATCCCAATGGTACAGTCTGTTTTTCCATTGGAGTTGAGTAGCAGCTTGTAAAAGAACTTTTGAAAAATTAATCCCAGAGAGCCAAGCCCATTGATGGAGGCTCGAGGAGATGTAGCCCGGAGGGGGGTGAACTCCTTTATCATCTTGTTCTTGTTGTGAGTTTGATGGTTTAATTGCTGCAAGTTATGTTGCTGTGTATTTATTTAAAGTACATTTTTAACCATTTAAAAGAACATATCCTCACACATTAACATTCAAAAGAAGATTCATAAACTTGGCACATAATTTTATCTTGCATATTTTAACACATGAAGCAAGGTCCTGTAAAGTTTGTTTAATGAAGTAGAGGGTGCTTGCATAGCATAACAAGTCAGCCTTCTATTTTCAGATCATTAATGGTCTCCCAAATTCTTGGGAATCATTTATTCAAGGCATATGTTCCAAAAGAAAACTAACAAAGTTTAGCATGCTTTGGGAAGATTGCACTCAAGAAGAAGCTAGACTGGAAACAAGAGAAGAAAAGTTGGGTGATGATGAAAATCAATCACTAGCAGTACATACAAGAAATGGAAAGAGCATAAAATAGGTTCATTCTCACAAGAAGTTTCAAAGGTCACAAAAGGCACAAAACACTCAAAAGGATTATTCAAGTTACAAATGCTACATTTGCCAGAAAATGGGACACATTGCTAGAAACTGTCCTCACATAAAATATCAGATCAGAAAAGGAAAGTATAAAAGACATCATGCTCATGTCACATAAGATGATGAACATGTTTAGAAGAAAGAAAAAGAATATGATTCAAGTGAAGAATATGTATCGATATCAACTCTTACAGGGACAGTTACTCATGGAGGTGACACATGGATTATTGATAGTGGTGCTTCTAAGCACATGACCGATTACAAGAATTCTCTTTCAAATTTGGGTCAGAAGGATTCACCTCATAAGGTGAAGCTCGATGATGACTATCAATATTCCATTAAAGGGGTAGGATAAGCCTCCTACAAGTTGGATTCTGGAAATCCTATGAAGATGAAAGATGTTTTGTATGTACCTAGTTTGAAGAAGAATCTCCTTTCTATCTCAGCATTGGATGAGAAAGGATTCATATTTTCTTTCATTGATGGTGAAGTTCTTATGTGGCCAAGAGGAAATTCTATTGCTGATGCTATTATGGTTGGTGTTCAATAAGGAGGTATATACAAATTAAAGGGACACTCAGATTCAACATTAGTTCACAGTACAATAAATCCAGGTGAGTTATGTCATACAAGACTTTCTCACATACATTACAAAGAATTATCAATCGTGAGCAAGATGGTGACAGGTTTGCCATAGATTCAAGTGAATCATGATGGAATATGCAAGGGATGTTCACAAGGAAAGAACGTGAAGAGTTTGTTTCCAAGCAGTGACAACAAATCCAAAGGAGTTTTGGACATCATGCACTTAGACGTATGTGGAACGATGACAACCACTTCACTTAGAGGGTATGTATATCATGTGTCATTTATTTATGACTCGTGTAAAACTTGGATTTATTTCTTGAAAACAAAAAGAGATGTATTCAACAAGTTCAAGGAATTCAAATCCCTTGTAGAAAATATTTCTGAAAAGAAGATAAATATATTGAGGTTAGATAATGGAGGAGAGTTCACATCAGATGACTTAAAATCATTCTACAAAGAAGTTGGGATTAAGAGGGAGCTCACTACTCCCTACAATCCTCAACAAAATGGTGTGGCCGAAAGAAAAAATCAGATGATAATGGAAGCATTAAAGGCTATGATTCATGATCAATATTTATCGATGCATCTATGGGAAGAAGCAACCAAGATTGTTGTATATGTGCAGTACATAAGTCCTCACCGTATACTTGGGAACAAGACACCAGAAGAAACTTTTACAGAAGAAAATCTAGAGGTCATCCACCTAACAATATTTGGTTGTCCAATATATGTGCATGTTCCCAAGGATAAGAGATCAAAGTTGGATCCTTTAGGAAAGAAGGGTATATTTGTTGGATATAGTGAGACATCAAAGGCATATAGAGTCTACATCCCTGATCACAAGAATATTGAGACTAGCAGAGATGTTACCTTCGATGAGGATGCAGCCTTCAATACATTGAGGAAAAATAATACACATGAGGTCCATAATGAGGATCTTGAAGCTCCTAGAGTTACAGATATAGATACGAGTAATGACGTTGTACTAGAAGAGTATGTTCCAAAATATCATGATATGGCAGAACCACATAGACCTGTAGATCCACCCCGAGAGATGGTTACAAATAAGAGAAGAATAATTTGGGCTCGTGATATTATTTAGGATGTAGAGAAGTATGGTTCTCCAGATGAAACTTTCATAGAAAGTAAGAAACCACGACCATATTCTAGCTACATGGAATTGGTAAGTGATATCATTGATGTAGAGCCTATCTATTATGAAGAGGCTACAGATAATAAAGTATGGAAGGATTCCATGATTGAGGAGTACCAGTCCCGATCCAGGTGGATATTGTTGGCCACCCACCTATTCCAACCAGCTCATCTTGGCATTTTTTTAGTTTGGCATTTTTTTTCCTAGTTTTCGGGTCTTGAACTTTTGGGGCTGTTTTGAGGCCCTAAACAATTTTTTTAGCGCTCACCATAGTCAAATTGTAGACATAGTCAAAGTTTGATGGAATAATGTGTATTCCTCAGATATAAATTTCCAATGGGATATCATGCACCTAAAATGGAGATCATATGCAAAAGTTACGACCCCGGGAAGTTGATGTACCAACTTACCCCAATGAGGCCCACATGACTCTTGGTGCTTCATCTCCTAGGGTTAGGTTTTTGGATGTCTATGGTTTTGACATTCATGTTTATTGTAAAAAGGATTTTAGAGCCTCATTTTACTCATATTCTTGCGAATGAGTGCAGTCGTCACATCTCTTCTCAAAGATAAGCCGACACCATTCTAGCAAGCTTGTTTTTAGTTTGCATTTTACAGTTTCAACATATTTCTTTATTGAATAGAAGCCAATTTGATTGTGTATCTGTTATTGTTCATTGTGTCTCTGTGTTAATAATAATAATAATAATCTTTGTTCATTTTTGTTTTTTCTCATAAAATATGGATCAGTGGTATCAGAGCGGTCTACTCCTTGTCATTCTTAGTGCATGTTCCCGATGAGGTCAGGGTACAAATAATTGGGTCTCGAGCTTGTTTCTCTTGAGGACAAGAGATCTCGCATAACCAAGCAACCTTCCATGGTGGGAGAAAATAAATATTGTAGGACAGGAAGCCCTCACGCAACAGAGGAACAAGATGATGGATAATTTTGCACAAATCCTTCGACCGCTACCAACATGAGGTGCATCTTCCTCGAGTAGAGGCACCACTCCCTTCAAGGTACAGGTCAAATTTTATATTCCTATATTTGAAGTTCATATAGAAGGAAATGTTGTAGACAAATGGTTGAATCTCATAGAAGGGTATTTTTATGTACATAACTTTTCAAATAGAGAAAATATTACTTTTTCACTCCTCAAAGTCATCCCCCATGTCAAAGATTGGTGGGTGAATTTATGTGAGCAAAAGACAACGGAGGAACCCTCATTATTTACAGTCGCACTCACATGGGAGTCCTTCAGAGATGTTATTAAGGAACAATACTACCCTGTTGGAAGTTATGACGACCTGTATACAAAATGGACCACACTATGGCAATAAAGGGACCATGCAGTGCCATAGTTCACAAATATCTTCCATACCTTGCGCACCAAGTTGGGTATAAAATATTCTTGGCGATATATGGTTATAAATTATTGTGATGGTATGAATAGATACATCCAGGCATAAATGGAGTTTCTGGACATCTTATCCTTGGGTGCGGCCTATCGATATGCCGTCAAAATCAAACAAAAGATTAAGAAAAAAACACGGAAGTTTGGGATTGGGAACCCCTCACAATAGAAGCATGGAAGTGAAAACCCCAACCCACAAAACAAAGGGTAGAGAAAAGATGGATAGCCTCAGGAAAAACAGTTTAAGACACAAACAAAGAAGGACAATGGAAAGATGAAGAAAGATACCGGGAAGTGGTGTGAATTCTATAAGAGCCCCTAGCATAACACTGTTGATTTCCGCTCAAAGCAGTCATTGGTGGCTAAGGTGAAATCCTATTAATTAAATGCGGGTTTGGACTCTGATTTAGAACCAGAAAAGGGGAGACAGATCATTGACATGGAACCCATTGCCACTGTTGCTAACACC
This sequence comes from Picea mariana, assembly GCA_032191745.1. Classification (NCBI taxonomy): domain Eukaryota; kingdom Viridiplantae; phylum Streptophyta; class Pinopsida; order Pinales; family Pinaceae; genus Picea; species Picea mariana. Next base: position 5,980 of record JASDQU010261521.1, read on the forward strand.
AAGATCCATCCAGATGAACCTGATGAGTGAGAGGAAGGCGAGCGCCTCTTTCATTCACAGATGTGGGTGAAAGGAACCCCGCTGCACTTCATAGTTGATAGTGGTAGCTAGAAAAACCTCATCTCAATGGAGGTCTTCAAGGAAATGTCTCTATTGATAACACCGCACCCGCAACCCTACATCGTCGGATGGCTCCGCCAAGGAAGCGATCTTCGTGTCAGCCAATAGTGTCGCCTATCCTACGACATCAAGCCCTTCAAAGATGAGGTATTGTGTGATGTTTCTCCCCTTGAATTTTGTGATGTTATTTTGGGCCAAACTTATTTATGGAAATGTCATGTTGTGTATGATCCTAGGCATCACAGTGTTATTATTACTTTGGGTAGGAAATTGTATAGGATACCCAAGGTGGTCCAACCTAATGACATTTCCTTGATCTCTGCCAAGATCGTCTTTGAACGAGTATGGGTACATTTTGGGATACCACAAATCATTATCTCATATTGGGATAGTCGGTTCCTCAACACATTCTGGTCGAGCCGTTTGTCACCGTTGGACACCAAGCTCACCAAATCCATTGCCTTCCACCCCCAGATGGATGGCCAAACCGAGGTCGTCAACCAAATGATTGCGCATATCCCGCACATGTACAATTCCAAGCACCCCCTCACATGGGATGATAGTCTTCCCTATGTTCAACACAACTACAATAGAGCCATACATAGCTCAACCGGTCACAACCCCTTTTAGGTGGGGTTGGGATTTCAACCATTGGGTCCCATGGATGTTGCACTACCCCTTGCGGCCACCCAATAAGAATCATCCCATGATCAAATTGAAGCTGAAAAAGACACCCGATTCATTGAGTGGATCCAACACATATGCCAACAGGTTCATGATATTTTGTAGAAGTCCAATGCCAAGTACAAGCAACACCATGATCAACACCGGGTGCCATACAAGTTTCAGTTGGGAGACAACCTTCAGTTTCCCATTGAAAGCTTCGTCCACTATGATATGGAACTTACACCATCACCAAGGTTGTGGGAAAAAATTATTTTGAGCTCAACATTCCCCCTTCCTTTGCTTGCACATAATGTTCAATGTGGATCTCCTTCAACCATATTTTCCACCATTATTGGACACCTCAGAGATGACAGAACAATTGACACCAACAGAGATCAACCCTGACTACATGGAATAGTCATCCACTGATCAGATCGTGGACACACAGGTCAAGGGTACTCACCAACAGAGGATCCAAGTTTATCGGGTTGTCAAAGCAGCGCAACTCTTGCACCAAGGCAAGTGGCTCACCCATACCCCAATTCAGCAAAAATTTCCTCATATGATGGGGGAAATCAACTAAATGAATACCATTGTTTCCTAAGGGGGGATTATTTATCTAGGTGGATATCAATGGCGGCCCACCAATTCCAACTGTCTCATCTTGGCAGTTTTTCAGTTTGACAATTTTTTTTCTAGTTTTTGGGTTCTAAAGTTCTGTGGCTATTTTGAGGCCCTAAACAACGTTTTTATGGTTCGCCGCAGTCAAAATATAAATAGATTTGGATTTTTATGGCATAATGTGTAGTCCTTATATATACCTTTCCAACGTGATATCATGCGCCTAAAACAAATATCGTATGCAAAAGTTACGACCCTAAGAAGTTGATGTACCAACTTACCCCAACATGGCCCACATGACTCTTGGTGCTTCATCTCCTAGGGTTAGGTTTTTGGATGTCTAGGGATTTTTAATTCCTGTTTATTGTAAAAATTATTTTAGAGCCTCATTATACTCATCTTATTGCGAATGAGCGTATCTATCACATCTCTTCTCAAAGATAAGCCACCACCATTCTAGCAAGCTTGTTTTTAGACTGCATTTTATAGTTTCAGGATATTTATTTATTGAATAGAACCTAGTTTTAGTGTATCTATGTTATTTTTCATTGTTTCTATGTGTTAATAATACTAATAATAATTTGTGTTCATTTCATTCTTCTCATTAAATCCGAATCAATTCCATTATCAAGAATGATGTTTAGGATGTGGTTCCAAGACCAAAAGAGAAGACAATGGTGAGTTTAAAATGGATCTACAAGACAAAGCATTTAATTGATGGAAGTATTGAGAAATATAAGGCAAGGTTTGTGGCCCATGGTTTCTCCTAGAAAGAAGGAATAGATTATGAGGAGACATTTTCTCATGTGGCAAGATACACTTTGATTAGAGATATACTTACGATAGTTGCAGTAATGAAATGGAAGGTACACCAAATGGACGTAAAGTCAAATTTTGTGAACGGTATAGTAGAAGAGGAAGTGTACATGGAAAAGCCACAAGGTTTCGAGACACATGACATGCAAACACATGTGTGCAGGTTGAAGAAATCCTTGTATGGACTGAACCAAGCACCCAGGGCATGGTCCGTTAGAATTGACAACTTTCTGATGAGCTTGAGATTTACCAAGAGTAAAGTAGATTCCAACCTTTAATACAAGGTTGTGGATGGTGGACCAGTTATATTCTTGTTATATGTGGATGACCTGTTTCAAACAGGAGATAAGAAGCTCATCGTTGAGAGTAAGAGGAAGCTTGCTACAAATTTTGAGATGAAAGACCTGGGTATGATACATTATTTATTAGGTATAGAGGTATGGAAGAAATCAGATGAGAATTTCCTTAACTGAGGAAAATATGTTGTAGAAATCCTAAATAGATTCAGAATGATGGATTGTAAATCCATGCGGCCTACACCGATGGTGACAAACCTGAAGTTATTGAGTGATACATCTTCAGAGATAGTGGATTTCACCATGTATAGAGAGATGATTGGTGCATTGATGTATTTGACGAACACAAGGCCATATATATGTTTTCCAGTGAACACATTGAGTAAGTATATGGTTGAACCAAGACATGTTCACTTGATGATTACAAAACACGTGTTGAGGTACCTAAAAGGTACAGTTGACTATGAACTCATATATGTTTTGGATCATGAAATAAGACTGCAAGTCTATGCTTATTCAAATTGGGCTAGTAGTGTCGCAGATCAGAAGAGTACATTAGGATGTTGTTTTAGTTTGGAATCAGCTATGATCTTGTGGTTTAGTAGGAAACCGAATAGTGTGGCATTTAGTACGGCCGTGGTAGAATATATAGCAACATTTTCAGCTAGTTGCGAAGCATTGTGGCTTCGAAAGTTTCTTGTAGGGATGTTTGATCTCAATTTGGACGTGAATTGTATCTTCTGTGACAACCAGAGTTGCATAAAGTTGTCAGAGAACCTAGTGTTTCATGAAAAGTCAAAGCATATCGATATCAAGTACCATTATATCTGAGACATGGTACAAAATGGATTAGTGAAGCTCTTGTATGTTGCTACAGATGAGCAGATAATCGATGTGTTGACCAAGTCTTTGTCAAAAATAAAGTTTGAGTATTTCAGGGATAAGGTTGGCATGGTCCAGAAGGAATTCCCTCGTAAGAGGGAGTGATAAGTTACATATGTGATTCCAGGGGAAGTAGCATGCAGAGTGTGGTAGAAACAGGTAGTCATTCACAGGCACGTTACTTACTGTGGCACCAATTGGCATGACCTCACATAGGGTCAACAATATGCCAAACCTTCAGGGATGGAAGATGCCCAAATTTCAAGTTGGAGGGCCAACCTGTGTGGTTGGAGGTGTTCCTAGCCTTGGGATAGATGGGTAGTGTCTGCACACTATATTTCCTAATCCTTGTGGTTAGAAGCCTAGTCATTGTGGACTGGATGCTTGGTGTGCCAACCAGAAGGGCTAGTTGTCCATATTATGTGTGAGCTAGACAATTGTGAGTTATATGCCTAGTTATATGTGAGCTAGAGGAAGTCATGTAATGACATAAGGTATGAAAGGACGCTGGGACCCATAAGGTCTAAAAGGACAACAAGGTTGTGCCCATAAGAGAGATACTACATATGATGATGAGGCCCCAGATGCATGACAATGATTCATAGACTCATCAGATAGCCTGTGTGTCTATGATGATGATACATGTGACATGATCTGTGAGACCATGGGATAACCTGTGTGGCTATGGTGATGCTACCTGTAGATTGGTCTACAGGACCATGTGATTGGTGGTAGTATTGTACATGCCATATATGGATGTGATTGATACTATTAGATGAAGAACATCATGGATAATACCTCCCTATCTAAGAGGGAGTGTTGATGTTTTGGTAGCTGCGAGAGGTATTAACCTTCAGAACAACCTTTGTGCTTAGAGAAGAAAATTTCATAAGCAAGAGAACCATTAAACATATGTGGAAATACCCTAGAAGAGAACTTGGCCAAAGGAGCATAATAATAAAGAATTAGAAGTCTCCATAAAGAGAAGTCATCCCCACATGAAAAAGTCACTTGGAAAGACTAGTATATAAAGAGGTAAGGGGCTACCTCATTGACACACACTAACTCACTCTGCAATCAAGGCACAATTCTAGAAGGAGCAACAGTTGAAACAGTTCAGCGAAGGGAAGAAGGAGGCACAAGTCTAAGGAAGGTGACGCAACAACTGCAGTGGTGTTGTATCTCCTTGCTTAGTCTTTCTAATATCTCTCTTGTGCGCTTCTCTTGGTAAAGGTATGCTCTCTTGGTATTGTGTTGTTGCTACATCTATGTTGGTATTTACGGCTAAGGTTTATATGATATGACTTTCTTCATGTACATAATCTCTCTAAGAAAAGGTTATTGTGCTTGGAGGTGGCACGTGTACGTGCCTATGGTTGGGTGACAATGGTGTAACATTGTCTATGCTAAAACAAGCATACCAAAATTTCAATAATTTAGAATACGGGACAAGGACTGGTCCATGCCACATTTCTCCCTGTATTTACACAACACTAGTATTGTTCCCCCTGTTCAAGGAAAACGAGACAAATATTATAACTCACAAGTCTCATTGAAACCCAAGACCAAGTTGAGGAAGCCAATATGGTTCTACTTAAGATCTAAAATGACTCTATTGGGTAAGGGATAATACCACTTTGGATAATCATGCACACTCTAAACTTTGTCTCTCCCTCCACATCAAGAGTCCAATCCAAATCATAAGTGATATATTTACCAAAACAACAATAATATAAATCACCAACCCCACTCACAAGAGGTCAATCATATTCATAATGTAGCTATCAAATGCTTGATAATGGAACCATAATTTAACAACATAACCACACTGTCTTCCAAGCATAGGGAATATACAAAAATAACATATCACATTTAAGTTTTAACAACATAAATTCAAGTCAAATACCATAATCAAACATGCATATATTACCATAAGATTTTTTTTAGGCATGATATCCACAAATGTATTGACTGTTGTGTCAGGTTCTTGGGTAGACTATTCCTATTGTTGAAAGGAATTTTAGTGCCACATGACCCTACATGTATAAGCAACTAAAAGAGATTGTGTATTCAATAATATTTAGCATTCTATCAATAATATTAAAGATAGAACATGCCAAAATACTTACTTAAGATTCTCATGGTTTCAAGAATAATTAATTCTCTACTAAATAGGGCCAACCACGTGAAGGTGGAATCTCATCTGTCAAACCCCCGCCACCCCCCTCCCCTACATCACTCTCAATTCCCCATGATACCCAATATATCTGTTGGAAAATAATGGAAACTAACATAATATCATAAAACGTATAAAATCAATGCATACATATTTGCAAAATAAAAATCAGGGGTAATTTTAAGAACCTTCCCTAAATTTATATGTATAACAAATGGGTGAATACCCATGATACATAGGAAAAATTGAAGGCTATTTTATCAATAATATATTGTGTATATATAATTTTTTGGCGAATCTTTTAGTCATTTATATAATATTGTAAAATTTGGACGAATCTTTCACTGAATTATAAAATCTTGTAAAATCCTGGCGAATCTTTTATTGAAATATAAAACATTGTAAAGTCTTGGAAAATCTTTTACTGAAATATAAAACATTATGAAGTCTTGGTGAATTTTTTGATAAAGTATAGAACCATATCCCTCTTCCAAACAATGTTTCAAGCATCAAGGATTGTGTTTTCCATGGATCTTATTGCTTTTTCCAAGGTTCACCTATTCACTTCTAAAACTATTATGATTTTCCAAGGGAGTGGTGGATTTAGTGGCCACTAGGATTCCAATCACCTTGAGGAATGTGCTTAGAATTTCCACTTAGGGGTTCCCCAACTTCCATTAAAAGGATTTCTATGAGACAAAAATTGACAAAGTTATGCCAAAAGGCTTGGTATACCCCACCAGTGACATCTAAAACTTTATACTCCCCACACCAATGACACTAGATATTTGTATATCACACCAATGACATGTAGGGCTTCGTTTGGTGTAAAATATTTTCAATTCCATGTTCCTCTTCTATAGGATATTTAAATAAAAATAACTTAATTAAGAGAAATGGTTCATGATAATTATACTTAGTTACCCAACCTAAGACCAAATTAAAAATGCATTATTAGAACATATGAATCTATATGTCTTCTAAATAGCATGAAAACAAGAAGAACACACATATATACAAAACAAATCATATCCTGTCAAATTGCTAAACAACTAGCAGATACTGTCAAAATGATAAACATATGTACATGATGTAAAAAACATGCTTATGAGCAACTAACAACAAGAAACAATGGTCTTTAAACAAAATTTAGAACCAACAACATCTAGGCACAAAATATTAATATCATGGTCATTATTCATATAAAGGTATTATGTGCAAAAAAAAAAAAACTTTAGGAAATGAAAAATGTCAAATAATTAAGTGAATATTTTGAATTTGTATCCTCGTTTTGGTAATAAAGATAAGCAAGTATCATTCTAGTTATAATTTGAAAATGAAAATGAAATCAGTATTACAATAAATGTTTCCCTTGACTCATGAATTTATAACATTCTATGTCTATTTAATGTTTCCTTATATCATTCTAGTTATAATTTGAAAATGAAAATGAAATCAATATTACAATAAATGTTTCCCTTGACTCATGAATTTATAACATTCTATGTCCATTTGATGTTTCCTTAACCTTTTTCTTTAGGAAACCCTTTCATTCGGGAACTATATGATAAACTTTAATGCAACCCTTCAATCTATTAAAACAAAAGGGTTATGCTAAAAATAAAGACAATTTTACTTGGAATATTGATCATTCACATTCATAATCACATTCACTACTATTTCTTTAGGAAACCCTTTCATTTGGAAACTACATGATAAACTTTAGTACAACCTTTAATCTACTAAAACAAAAGGGTTATGCTAAAAATAAAGACAAATTTAACCTTCAATCTACTAAAACAAAAGGGTTATGCTAAAAATAAAGACAAATTTACTTGGAATATTGATCATTCACATTCACTACTATGATAAAAAAAAAAATATATATTCAAATATAAACAAAAGTTTAAATAAGTGTTTGAATATTCAAAATAAACACTTTTATTAATTTTTAACTATATATATACTAAAATATATATATTAAAATGTAAAATGTAATGTAATAATACAAGCTAATAAAGTTGAGCCAAATAATTTATGTCCTTCAACGAGTGCACATATTAAAAAATTCATGATGCTTATGTGTGGGAGGCTAGTGGACTTCATTTGATTATGGACTAGGACATCAAACTATAAGAGAGAAAATGAACAACCCCTATGACTTGAAGAGTCCTTTGGACATACTTTCACCCTCAACTAGCATGGGGATTGTAGGAGTAGCATTTTACTTTGGACCAACATGTTGTACACATATTCATGAAAGTATGTTTTCATTAAAAAAAATTAGATAAAAAATTATGTCAACTTTCACAATTATTATATGAATTATACATGTACCTAACTTCCTCACCTCTTTATGATGCAAATATTAGTTGCACCTTATTGAGAATATTTTTTAAAATTGAAGGGTTGGGTGGAAGGAGATAATTCAAATTACTTTGCATATATTAATCACATCTAATAGTTAGAATTATTGGTATTTGTTGATGCTCAATATGAGGTTAGTAATTTTCAATTTTTTTATTTTTTATTTTTCAACTTTATAGAATTGCTATCACCTCTAACCCTTATAACTCCTAGTGCATATAATTGATAAATTTTAACCCTATATACCAATATAGGGAATAGTATCTAAATCTTATTGTTGGCAATTTGGTTGTCATTGATGTCAACCTTGATAAATAGGTGAAGTATCATTGATTGATTGGTTTGAGAAGCATTGTCAATATTGGACATATTGTTATGAAGGTGACTTGAATGTCAAACATTGTCAATATTGGACATAATATTATGAAGGTTGGACATAATGTTATGAAGGTGAATTGAATGTCAAATATTGTCAATATTGGACATAATGTTATGAAGGTGACTTGAATATCAATAGAAAGATAATATTGAATAATATATTGTGTGAGCTTGATACACTCATCCTATATGATATAAGGTCAAGATTATGTCATTAACATCCATGCACAAAAGAAGAAACTGTGAAGAAATTGTCCAGATAAAAAGGGTAAATGGATAATCCAATATGGATCCACACAAATCACAAATAAATAAGTTAATAAGACATGGTGCATTAAACATGATTTAGAAAATCTCAATTGAAGAATATTCCATAGATGAGACAGAATGTCAATGGTGGATGTTTGGTGAGGAAACATTGACACCACCGAGTCACAAGTTGAGTCAATTCAAACAACAATAAGGTCAACTATCTGGAAGTCGATCGACTGCAAGACGAGTCGACCGACTGCAAGCCTGCATATTGACGAAAGTTGGAGAAGACCAGTCGATCGATTTCAAGACGAGTCGACCAACTGAAGGTCGAATTCGAAGGAAAATTGAGTCAGGAAATTCAAGTCAGCCAAATCAAGTCGAGACGACCAAAGTCAAATTTCTCAAGTTGGTTTTCTTCCAAGTCGAGTCGGTCCAAGAAAGAAGTAACCTAAAGGTCGAAGTCGAAGAAAACTTAAATACAAGTTGGGTCAAGGCTGAAACAAGATGGGTCGACTAGAAATGAAATACTCAAGTCAAAATTTCTCCTAGTTGAGTGGACCAAAAATATGTTTGTCGATCGAATGAGGAAGCAAATATGAAAAATGGTGAGACCAAGTCAAATCTTTAGTGACTGGCAGTTGAGAGGGAACCGATTTTAATATAACCATCAAGTAAAATGTTTACAAGTTGAGTTTAAATAATCACCAACAAAGGAGATATGTGGAGGTCGATTTAAATATTCAGGAAAATGTAATAAGTACAGAAGTCGATCTGGCATCCGACGACGAAAGAAAAACCTAGGTAATTTTCCTTCAAAGAACCGTCTATACTAGCCACCTCGTACACTTTCTAGGGAAAAAACCCATGTCGTAGAATTTTAAAATTCGTTTCCATCACTCCAGAATATTCATACAAAAATCATTATCTAAATTGGTGTACAAAAATCAATTAATAAAACTTATCATTTGTGTGAATTAAATGAAGGGGTGCAATGTTTCATTCCAAAAGGACACATTGTTTCAAAGTGGCACCCTTTGAAGGACAATATAAG
>JASDQU010261522.1:0-13424 GCA_032191745.1 Picea mariana
AACAAACTTGGGTCCATTACCCAAACCTGGGGTCTCCAACTTCTCATGGCCATAACTCTCTAACTGTGAGGAATTATGTGACGTTCCACATACCACCGGAAATGACATGACAAGAACTATCCATATAGGGTATTTTCCCTGACAAATTCACTTTCCTTCATCTCATTATTCCACAATTAAGCATGGGCTCTCTTACTCCACAAAGCGTCTTCCCATGAGGGATTTCACCATAAGGGGACCACTTTGGAGTTCATCCATATTTACTCCTTATAAACAATGACAAAACAATAATGAGTCATATTTACATCAAACAATATTGGGTCCATTAGCCAAACATTTGTGCTACGGGCCTTTCTTCAAGGGTTGACATCAATGACAACCAACCTTAATCAACAAATACTTCTCATTTCGAGGTATTTTGGGTTGATTTTTGCATCCAAGAAATCTATTGTGTATTATTCAAGAGGATCGACCAGTAATAAAAGACTCTTTCACAGGATTCTCGTGTTAGACTGTTGGTGATGTGTTTCTCTCTTTGTTTAATGTTTTTCATTCTTTGTAATCATCGCATGTGTTTCCAATTCTAATTATTCAAATAAGGTTAAAGAATAGAATTTATCTCGGTATACTTTGTTTCTTGTTTTTGAATGGTTTTCATGTTTTTCAACTAAAATTAAGTAAGAGAATTCTTAACTGCTCTTTTACTTGGTGTAACTCCCTCTCCTTTCTTCCCATTCACTTCATGTAATTTTACTACATCCAAACAGTTTTACTACCCTTCCCTGTGAAGAAACTTTATAAAATCTGAAACTGATCCCTATCTTAAAAGATAGACCCCATAGCCTAATGGAAATTTAAGCATTCAATCAACCAAATATTTCATACAAACAAACAAACCTTGTACTTTCATAACTAGCCTAAGATTCTAAAACAAACAAATCTAAATCCTACAAAGAGATCCCTCTTTGAAGCTGGCAGGGCTAGATCCCATCTTCCAAAGTGGTTTTGTAGATACCTCTGTCTTTTCTTCTACAACCTCTGTAAATTACAGAGTGATAACCGGAGGTACAATTACAACTAATGGACCCAATCTGACATAAATAAAATAAGAATAATAATGTAATATGCCCTAATTAAGGGTTAATGTGCCACGATTTAGGGATTAAAATGCTCCTCCCCTTCAGACAAGTGTTGTCCTCAATGATTAAGTAGTTCTAGATGCTTCTGTATAAAAGACTCATCTTCCCACATGAAATATTTTGCATGCAATTTCTTCTACTTAATGAGATACTTTGAAACTAATCTATTCCTCAGCTGGTGAATTCTTGTGTAAGTGATAGATTTAGGCTCCAATATGATTTTTCCTTCCTCATCAACTTCTGGAAATATAGTTTGAACTAGGATATTGTCACATGTAACCTTCTTTAAGCATGAAAAATGAAAAACTAGTTGTACTCATGAAGATGCAGGAAGCTCCAATTTGTATGCCATAGTACCACTCTTTTGCAACACTTTATAAGGGCCATAGTACTTTGGTGATAATTTATTATCCCTCTTAGCTTGCTTGAGGGACATCTGTTTGTATGGTTGTAGTCTTAAAAATACCAAATTCCCTACTTCAAAACTTATTTCACTACGATGTTGATCTTCTTGTTGTTTCATGTGATTGTGTGCCATGGTCAGGTTGTCCTTTAAGAGTTGGAGAACTTGTTGTTGATGCTCAATGTGATCTTCCATTGATTGAACCTTAGATTTTTATTTTAGAGAAGAAGTGATGGACGGTGATTGATATCCATGAAGTGCCATAAATGGTGTCATTTTTTTGTAGTATGAAAGGAAGTGTTATACCACCATTCTTCCAAGGGTAACCATTTGAACCATTGTGTTTGTTTATCAGAGACAAAGAAATGAAGGTAACCTTCCAGACATTTGCTCACTATCTCAGTTTTTCCATCAGATTGAGGATGATACGATGAGATATGATCCAATTGAGTACCCAAACAAGAAAATAATTATGTCCAAAAAGGTGCAGTGAAGATGGGATATTTGTCACTTACAATAATCTTTGGGCTTCCATGTAGCATTTGAACTGTCTCTATGAATGTGGTAGAAACTATACTAGTTTTGAAAGGATGAGAAAGTGCACAAAAGTGTGTGTACTTGGTAATTTTATCAACAATCACCATGATGACACTCTTTCCTTCATACTTCGGTAACCCTATGATGAAATCCATGGAAACCTCCTCCTAGTGCTAACTTGGAATGGCTAATGGTTGCAAAATACTTGGGATCTTAATTGTTTCCACCCAATTTTGTTGTAAAACCAAAAATTCTACCACAAACCTTTGAACATCAGTTTCAAGGCCATCCCAAAAAAATTCTCTCTTGACCCTGTGATTGGTTTTCAAAAATCCTGGGTTCCCTCCTATCAGAGAGGTGTGCAATTCCAAAAGTACCTTTACCTTTTTTTTGAGTTGGGATTTCTTACACAAATATAATCCATATTTGTACCATAGTGAATAATTTTTCCATGTAAATGTATCGGATGCAATGGAATCTTGTTGCAACCTTTGAATGAGAGTCAACACTTCTTCGTCATTCTACTATTCATCCCTTGCTTCAGTTATCCAATCAGGTTGGATGATAGAGATAGCACAGAGAAATTCCTCAACATCTTCATCCTTTCTTGAGAGTGCATCTACCACAACATTTTTCTTCCCTTTTTTGTAGATGATTTCAAATTCATAACCCAACATCTTGGTCACCCATTTTTGTTTCTCTTCTAAAGAAAGTCTTTGTTCCAAGAAGTATTTAATACTGTCATGATCTGTTTTGACCTTGAACTTCTTACATATTAGGTAAGGGCATCATTGCTTCAATGCATGTAGTATTTCCATCATTTTCTTCTCATAAATGGGTTTGTGTAAGTCCTTTCCCTTGAGTGGCCAAATTTAAAAGCAAGGGGCCTTCCTTCTTGCATTAGAACAACACCAATGCCATTTCCTGAGGAATTACATTCCACAATAATTTTTTTTGTGAAGTATGGTGTGGTCAAGACATGAGCTTTGCACATCACCTCTTTAATTTGTTCAAAAGATTGAGTTTCCTATGGAGTCCATGAAAATTCATCCTTCTTAGTTAATGCAGTTAAAGGTGTTGTTATTCTTCCATAGTTCCAAACAAACTTGTGGTAGTAACCTGTCAAACCCAAAAATCCTCTAAGATTCATCAATGTTTTGGGAATCGGCCAATCCATCATGGCTTTAATCTTGTTAAAGTATACCTTGACACCTTCATGATATACAATATGACCCAAATACTCTGCCTCCTTCACCCCAAAGAAACATTTGGACGGTTTGGAATACAGATGTTACTCCTTTAGTAGTTGTAGCACCCTGTCAACATGTCAAACATGATATTCCCAAGACTTCCTATAGATTAGTATATCATTGAAAAATACTAACACCAATTTTCAAAGGAAGGTCTTGAAAATGGAATTCATCAACCCTTGGAATGTAGAAGGTGCATTCGTAAGGCCAAAAGGTATGACCAAAAATTCATAATGGCCTTCATGAGTTATGAATGTTTTTTGGGGATATCTTCTTCCTTCATTCTAATCTGATGATACCCTGAACGGAGATCCAACTTTTTGAAGTAGATTGCTCCATGTAGTTCATCTAACAATTCATCAATGACTAGAATGGGAAACTTATCTTTAATGGTGATCTTGTTGAGCTCTCTATACTATGGGAACATATGTCATGAGCCCTCTTTCTTGAGTACCATTACCACCATTGCAGAGTAAGAACTTTGGCTAGGTATAATAATTCCAACCTATAACATTTCTTCAACCATATGCTCATTTTAACTCTTCTTGGCATAAGGGTATCTGTAAGTCTTGATGTTAGGAGGAACACTCCTAGGAATTCAGTGAATAGAATGATCATGATTATAAGTGGGTGGAAGACCTCTGGGAATATATTCAAATACTTTGGAATGCTTATTAATGATCCTTTAGAGATCTAGGGGAATATATGGCTTAGATGTTTTAACATATAGTGAGAATAGTTGTACAATTACACCCTGATGCCCCTTTTTCAATAATTTTGTCATGCCATTAGATCTTAACACCTTATTGGGTTTCCCTATGATACCCCTTAACTCAAATTGCTTTCCTTCCAATGAAAATTTCATGAAAATTTCTTAAAAAATAAAATTCATTTTTCCCAATGATTATAACCATTGGACCCCTAGTATGACATCAGCACCACCCATGGGTATAGAAATCATTGGAATATTCATTACATATTCCCCCATAGTAATATTGATCTTATGGAATTTTCCTGAGCAATTGGTAGTTCCTCCATTTGCAATCATTAATTGAAACTTTGGCACTGGATATATAAATCAATTGAGAACTTTGGCTAATTTACAATGAATGAAATTATGACTACTTCCAGAATCAATCAACACTATTACCTTTTTATTTTTAATATGTCCTTTGATCTTGAGGGTTTGAGGAGTGCTAATTCCAGCCAATGCATGACATGATATGGTGGGATTCAACTCTTCGGAAGAAATATCTTCTACATCTTCATCTTGAGATGATTCTTGTTCTTGTTCTTGTTCTTGTTCTTGTTCTTGTTCTTGTTCTTGTTCTTGTTCTTGTTCTTGTTCTTGTTCTTGTTCTTGTTATTCTTCCTCTTCACAACCTATGTAGAATAATTCTTCTCACCACACTTATGTCCCTTATTGTACTTACTCTCACAATTAAAGCATAAACATTTTGTTTTTGCTTCCTCCAATTGTTGAGGTGTCAACCTTGTAGGTTGAGGTGGTTTAGAAGAAGGAACATTATTCTCTCGATAGATGTTAGGGGTGGTCCTTCTAGTAGCCATAGCCAAATTTTTACTTTCAACATTTCTCTCCACCCTGAACGCATTCTACAATGATTTGGGTTCCCAGATGTGAACCTCATGTTGAATGGTATCCTTTAAATTTCCTATGAAGACATCAATCAAGTTCTCATCTGGAATATATGTTACCTTTATATTCAATCTTTGGAAGTTCTCAATGTGCTCTAAAACTGAACCCTTTTGCTTGATTTTATGAATTGGTTGAAGAAGGTATTGCTCCTTGTATTCTCGTAGTGTGCTATCATTTATTCCGTTAAAATTGTCCAAGTGACAAGTGATTTGTGAGAACAAATCCATCGATACCACACAAACTAATTAGGTTCTAATTATAAGGACACAATTATTACCTTTTGTGTGTGTGGCACATCATGTAGATCAAAGAATTGTTCCATCTAGAGTATCCATGTGATTGGATTCTTGCCATCAAACTTCCTCATATTGATCTTAGGAAAGTGGTTGGTCTTCAACCAAAAGTTGTAGTTTCTCCAGTCTTGATTCATCTTCCTTGTTTCATCATCATAAATTTCATGGGATACATTGTCACTTTCAGGTGACCTCTCTATTAGAAACTTTTTCAACCCTTCCATGATCTCCTCTTTTAATCCATCCATCTTGGCATCATCATTGCTTCTAGCTTAGCTTCAGTTGGATCCATCATCTTTTGTTACTGCCTTCTTTTTTAAATCATCTATGTCCATGTGCATTTCTTCACCTTCGTCAAGAGTCCAAGTAGGACTGTCTGAGGGATTATTTGGTGTAGAAGTTCCCTTTTTTGGTGGCATGTTGGCCAAGTATCACTGCAAGATAGGAATTCCTAATTATCTTAGGTAGAGGTCCTCCCAGACAAGGGAGTGTCAAGTGCTATAGCTCTCTGATATATGTGGGGAGTCCAACAATTCTACTTGGCCCAATATCTCAAGGAACTAACTAAGGATGCTTTACCATGCCCTTATCTGTACTATCTAACTACCCAGGTACTATATAGTGATCTCCTCAAGTGTTGTTCTCAGTGTACTATAGCAACAAGATGACCAAATGGTTTACTTCGTTGGTGTCAAGATTCTAGTGGGTCTCCTAATATATTTCAGGTACATGGGAGCTCAAATGTGTATTACTTTTATCTAATTCAAAAACATTTGAAAGGGGCCTTCCAATATATTGTAGGTACGTGGAAGAACCACACTACCCCCGGGTTGTAGGATTGACAAGTAACGACAACTCCTACGTTTAGAGACGTCGAAATACATCTATAACTAAAAATCCATAACATTCTCCAAAATATATGTGATACTCCTCTTACCCCACTTTATTCCACTTTTTGAATCACCCCAATTGGATATTATAGTCAAAACATATGCAAATTTAAAAAAATAAATAAAATAAAATAAAAACGCACCTTTTAAAACCCTGATTTGGAGATTGTTCTGCTAGCCGACCTTTATTTTGTTGTAGCTCTGCAATTTTGGCCCTTTTGAGTCTAAATTTTTCGCCTGGGGTATCTTGATGTGTGTTCTTTCCAACCCCATAGGTTAGACCAGGATTGGATTCTTCAAGATAATTTTAGATTAACTTTCCCAAGATGTGTTGATTTTTTTTGCTTTCAAGAGAGCGAACTTGTATGGCCTATTGCGTGTCACTGTATTCACTTCATAACTTGAAATTTTCAACAGTAAAACTTTGTTCTGTACCCTAACCACTCAATTTGTATGTGTGTAGCTTCCAATATAAAAATTTTCCCAGCAACGCGTGTTTTAGAATGAAATTTGGACCAACCAAAAAAACTAATTTCCTTAGAGAATAAATTTCAGAGTACAACAATCAAAGGGATGAAATTTGTACACAAGGTACTTCAATATTCATTGTTATTACTGTAAAAATTTAAGAACCTGAAACCAATCCTAAAAAAATTGGGAGCGAAAATTCCAAGCATACCTGTTTCAGACTAGTTTCAGGACTAGTAAAAAACCCTAACTTGAATAGAATGTATCTCCAATACTATAAAGAACCATGATATGAAATTTGGACCCAAGTTAGCTATATATGTCCCCTATACAACATATAAATTCCATATACCAAAACCTTCCAAAAAAAAAAAGTTGTATCAAAAATTCCAAGAAGACTTGTTTTGAAGAAGCCAGACCCAAGGATTGTCTAGCTCCGATACCGAATGTTAAGAACCAAATATCAAAATAGCATAAAAAACCTCAAAATAAGTACCCTGTGCCTTGAAAAAGAGATAAATTCAGATAATAATCCTCTTCGAGGAGGAAACCTCCTTATACATTACATGAATTCACAAATACAAGATGATTCCAAATGAAAAGGTATCCTTGGTATATATAGGAGACTAGGAGGTACAATTACAACTAATGGACCCAAGCCGACATAAATAAAATAACAATAATAATGTAATATGCCCCAATCATGGGGTAATGTTCCACGATTTAGGGCTTAACAATTGCATGTTTATTAACTTAATCTATAGTAATTAGAATTCATTGGTTTGATGAGTTAATAATTTCTTGGAGTGCAAGAACACTTAGTTCTCAAGTGAATGATTCCAATACACACTTTTCAATGAGACCCAAACTAATGAACTAATCATTGTTCATAGGTTTTATTTCATATTTTAAGTATTTTGATTCCTTTATACACCAAGATATTAAGTGTTCATTGATCAAACAAGACTCCATTAGAAACATTCCTATGTGAAGATAACACATCTTGACATAATATGTAGTGTCATTTTTCATCTTGATATAGATTAGTGAATGCAAGTTGAGGTGTCTGAAATTTGCATTTGGTTTCCTTGAATTGATTCTTGTGTGGTTTGAATACATTTTTTACTTTTGGATTGATACTTTTGGTAGATAGACTTCACCCTTTTCCTTGCAACATATTGTGCTTACAACTCACAAGTCTACACCCTAGATTGACAGATAAAAATAATAGGGTTTATTAAACGATAAATAAATAACCTGTCAAACTTTTCCCTCTATTTTTGATTTATCGAGATCACATAGAGAACATGGAAAAGAGCATACATAGACAAGAAAACATTTTCTGCTCTATTTTTTATTTTCCAATATTGCATAGAGTGTAGGATAAAGACCATACATAGACTGGAAAGAGTAGCAACCCGAAAAATAAAAACAGAAAACTGGAATATTATCTTTGTAATAAAAAAATAAAAAAGGGTGTATCCATGCTTTATACATTCAGATCTAACTAAAATGGTCATATATTGGGAAAACATAAACCTTTTCCAGTGAAACAAAAAAAAATCTTAATTGAAATGAGTGCTCTCGACATAATGGAATAGTCCTCTCATCCCAAAAGTGTAATAAAATAGTAAAAAATGTAATTGTGGCAACACAGCTTCCAGATATCGATCTATAATAGAAGCAGGTCTTCAAACAGGCTCTGATACCATGTTCGAAAACATAGATATTCCAATAGAGGATAAACACATTTAGTAAACACTCACACAACCAGATCAAACATCATTACACCAATATTTTTATGTGGTAAAACCCCTGTGGGGAAACATCCACGACCAATGTGGCCACTTGAGGAAATTTATCAATGCAAAAGAAAATATATTATAGAGAGTTTCTCACAATCGATCATCGGTAAGTGTCCCTTCATGCTCTTAAAATAGAGATCATGGACCAAGTAGGTGTTAAACCATGAATCAATGTAGTCGCTAAGATCGAAAAGAATATGAGTCGTCAGATCACTCTCTATCGAGAACATATCATGATTGTCGGATTACAAATGCATACGAAAGAAACACACTAAGAAATACAGCTTAACCTAATCACACATTAGACCAAGTTGATCTTAACTAACTCCTAAGTGTCTAAATATCCTAACACTTCTTACTAGAACTGATCAACTTTTTGGCTTGGTTGGCACTTACCAAAAAGATCATGGATTTACCTTTGTGTGCATTGATGATGTAATGCGTCCCATCCTTGATTAGGTGGTACTGGTTTTCTCTTTGCATGAAGATCACATCACTCATATACATGTAGGGGATTCCAAACACTACACCACATATTTCAAGGGGTGTTGCATCTAAATCCACTTCATCAATAAAATCTACACTTATAGAAAAATCGATCTTACATTGTTTTGTGACCTTGAGCTTTGCATCCTTGTTTAATCATCCCAATGGAAATGGGATAAGATGATCATGATTTTCCAACCCAATATTGTTGACCAGATTGGCTACTATGAGGTTGGCTTGTGAACCAAAATCAAGTTGAGCATCATTAGGGGAATTTTGAGGTAAAAAATGGGCCTCGAAACAAAAAATATACTATCAAAATCAACTTTAAAAGAAACAATAGGATTCAAGATGATGATGTCAATCATAAGGGTAAATACTTCATAGGGAAATGAAGGAAAGTAATTTTTTAACCATATTTTTGACTTATCTCCTTATAGGTTTACTCAAATTTCAAGTGTAGGCACTAGTTGGCTATGGAATTAAATTTTGCATCCAACGAGTTCCCACTCTACATAATTTTGATTAACCCATAGTGAAATAAAATGGGAAAAAAAAGACATGTTTCTAACAAGTACGCACTCGACATACTTGTGATAAACCCAAAATGAGATACATTGAAAATACATGGAAAAAATGTGTTTCTTATACATGAAAATACATGAAAAAATGTGTTTCTTGAAAAGGAATGCATTTTTTCATGTATTTATAGTTTATCTCATTGTGGGTCTATCAAAAGTATGCAAAGTGGGTACTCATTGGATGAAGAATCTAATTTTGCATCCAATGAGTGCCTACACTTGAAATTTGAGTAAACCTATAAGGATATAAGTCAAAAATATGATTAAAAGGGTATTTTTCCTTTCTTTCCCTTTGAAAATTCATAACTCTTACCTTATTATTTTAACTGTTATTTTATTATTTTCCTTAGGAGGCCCATTTTGACCTCCAAATTCCCCTAATGGCACCTTGGAATTTTTTACCTGAATCTTAATGTGGAATAGTTTAGTCATCTCCTTCTCTTCCTTGTGATGAAGGCTACTCAAATTCACCTCCCTCTGCACTAAGGTGCAGACAATATTCTCATCCACATCCAAGTTGCTCTTTTCCAGGTTGCTTGAATTTGTGGCTAGCAAGTTCTTCTTCTTGGCATCCTTATGGTTATTTGGATTGAGATTTAGATGTAGCTTATAACATTTATCTTTGGTGTCACCATCAATATTACAATGATTATAGTGGGTGTTTGGATCCTTACACTGATGTGAAATGGTTTTCATCTTATTATATTTTCCTTCCACTTCTTCCTCACCTCCTTGGAAGCATCTTGGTGGTATTTCTATTTCGAACCACTTGGTTTTCCTTTCTTATGTCCTATGTTCTCTAGGTATTATTCTTGCACATAGGCCTCATCAATAGTCCTTGGTTTGAAGAGCATCACTTGCTTTCACAAATGATTGTGTAGACCCCCTAGATAATTGAGGAGTATGTATAGGTTCTTGGGAGAGATAGCCAACATGATTTCCATCTTTGTGAACTTGGTGGTGTAATCTTGCACACTTTTCCCTTGCCTTTATTTGAAGTGATAGTAATGGATCCACCGGTCCTCTACATACCCAATATGGTACCAATAAGGTAGAACTATGACTTGATGAGGGTTTTAAAAACCTCCCACTTAGTTATTGGTGAATCACTCTCCAACCTAAGTGTCTCCATGTGGCTTCCCCACCAGGTTAGTGCATAACACTCTAGTTTCAGTTGGGAAAATGAAATTGTATACTCTTTGTCTATAGTATGGACATTGAATGTAATACCTCCAAGCTAATCCCCATGTTTTGAATGTACATATGTTATATATGATAGTGAGCCAATATGGTTTTGGGGATAGAGTGCATGTGTGATATTAGGCCAGAGTGCCTATATGATAAAAGGATAGTGAACCTAGCAATGTAAATTGTAATCACACTTTGATATATCAATAAAATACACCACTACTACAGACTGAGTCAAACAAGAGAGAATGGGGAGCTTGGACTCCACAAAATGGAAAGGGGGGATAAGGGATTACGAAAGGGGCTTAAGCCAAGGGGTCTAAGTCAAATATTAATTTAATCTTAAATCATAGCCTAAGCCATCATGTCATGATTTTATCTTATGTTCTCAAATGGGGGAATGAGTTCCTAAGTGGTATGGAAAGTAGTTCCTTGGTTGACTCTTGTCAAAAAGGGGACATGCATATATAAACTTTGGATTTAGTGGAAAAATAATTCATTCCATTCATTCTCATCATTCATGCTATCATTGTTAATTTCTATAGGATATGCATTGTCAGCTAGTGAGGCACTATAACCTTGTGACATTGTGATCCCTATGAATCCTAGGTGGAGTTGTGTGTATAATTATCCTTGGGTTTCCTAGGGGAAGGTTGTATCCTTGGAGAGAGAATTTTTTTGGATAGGTTTCTCTAGGTGTGAGACCTGGAGGGTTCCTAGAGACTCCAATCTAGCAGTTGGATTTACTGGAACCAAATATATTTGAGACTTGTTGGTCGGCTTGTGCCAGATCCCTAGAAGGGAAGTGGGAAAACCCAAGGGACTATGGTTCAGAGAAGGGGGTACACTTCCTTGGGTTGCGTAGGTTGATGGGGAATGAGAGGTTATAGGTTGGAATTGATACTATAGTTTGGTACCTTGTCCTAGCCATTGTTGTGCTGATTGTGGGAGCTTACTTAGTGTAGGTAGCCTTTTCCCTAGTGGAGTTATAGCCCCAGCTTAGGGGTGACCTATTGTTGAGAGTGCTATAACAACAGTGTCTATGGTTGGGTGGAACACCTGAGGTTTGTAGCGAGTTGGTGTTTTAATTATTGATAAGCATTCTTGATGTTATGTGCTTTCTATGTTCATTAATGTGTGGTTATATGTGCTTAATTATGTTACGTTGTGACTACTTGTAATTATACATTTTATTGTAATTTATGCATGGTTTTGCATGTTGTCTTTGGATCTGCATATTGTTTCATATGCAATGAATACTTCATATTGGTATCAGATATTAGGATAAGGTTATATGAGCCTTCGGGAAGTTTGAAATCAATTAATTAATGGTATCAAAGTATTAATGAGAGAGGTAAAGGAAATTTTAAAAATTCACTATATGGAAGAGATTGAATTTCCGTGACATATGCCTAGAAGTGAGTTTGGGTGTGCTACAATGTGGTGTTAGAGAATTCATGTTCAACATCGAGCCTGCATAGGCAAAATTTA
This sequence comes from Picea mariana, assembly GCA_032191745.1. Classification (NCBI taxonomy): domain Eukaryota; kingdom Viridiplantae; phylum Streptophyta; class Pinopsida; order Pinales; family Pinaceae; genus Picea; species Picea mariana. Next base: position 12,189 of record JASDQU010261522.1, read on the forward strand.
GCATGCTAAAGATAGAATTTGTAGATTGAAATTTTCAAAGGATGCCTGCAAATTATTTGGCAAAACTTTCCTGGGAAATTTGGGGAAATTGAATCTCAAGGGTTAAAGTTTCCAAAATTAACCTCTATCTAAGCAATTTCAAGCCTTGAATTGGATGAATTTATGAATTTCTAAGCAACCATGGTAAAATTGGGTAAAACCCCTCAATTTCTAAGTGAATTTAGGTGGAATTCATGACCAAAATCATCAAGGGGATGATTATATGGGGTTAATTGGGTGAATTCAAGAAGAAATTTGGCTTAAGAGGTCAAGAATTGTAGAACCATGGCACCCATGGAAGAAATTGGGTGAAATTGGGGAAAAGCCTCCATTTCTGGGTGAAATCTGTTGAAAAATCAGTGTGGGGATGTTTTTTTTTTTAGGTGCAGAGGTCAAAATGACATGCAAAAGGATAAAATTGGCCATGGGAAGCCAAATTATAGAGTTTCATGGTGACCTCTGTATCAATTTTGAAATTGGGCATTTTTTAAAATTTAGGAATGTTTAGAAAATTTGGAAAAATTAAGTACCTAGTGACGTGGAAGCCACATGCCAAGTGACATGGTGGTGGTGATGTGGATTTCCATGATGGTAGGTACATGGTAGAAGGTCCACAATGGTGGCCAAAGTGGCAAGATGGTAAGCCATGGTGGCGGACTCAAAACCATAAACAATATTGGAGATTTTAAAGGTGGTTTTGAAATGTTTCAATGTGATCTGATTTCATTGAGAGTGTGACACATATACAAAGAGAATTTTTATTGTATTGGAGCTATTTGTTCCATTAACTTCCCTCCATATTGAGCTCTGATATCAATATACATTGTTGATCTTCTTTCATCCTCCGTCGTCCAATATAGTGCATGAGCAAGTTGTGTGTCGGGGAAAAAGGTGTGAGATGGGACCCACCCAATCATTGTGGAAAATCAAGGGGTGCTAGGTATGCATCTAGGTATAGTGGGCCCATACATATAAAATAAATAAAACAAAAGTAAAGAGAAAGAGGAAATATAATGGTGATGAAGAAATAAGGAAGAGAGAAGAGGAAGAGAGGAGGAAGGTGACATACTGATGATAGGGTAGGGCCAAGGTGGCTAAGGCAATGACATGGAATCCCCTTAGGGTTCCATGTGGACCCAGGGTGCCACACTAACAACCACGTCAAACATATGCCACGTCAATAGAAGGTATCCTATA
>JASDQU010261525.1:0-15607 GCA_032191745.1 Picea mariana
CTTTCCTTCATCTCATTATTCCACAATTAAGCATGGGTTCTCTTACTCCACAAAGCATCTTCCCGTGAGGGCTTTCACCATAAGAGGACCACTTTGGAGTTCATCCATATTTACTTCTTATCAACCATGACAAAACAATAATGAGTCATATTTACATCAAACAATATTGAGTCCATTACCTAAACCTTTGTGCTACGGGGCTTTCTTCAAGGGTTGACATCAATGACAACCAACCTTAATCAACAACTTTATACATCAAAAAGTAAATTTTCCTCATTATTGTTATGTTATAACAGTCTGAGTGGGCCTAATGGTTAAAAACATGTGTTTCTTCTTAAGAGGTCACAGGTTCAAGTCCAGAGGGGGGTAGGGTATGTATACCTTCGTAGACTTTACTAGTCAAATCGTTGGGCGGAGGGGGGTCCCTTGTCCCACAAACAAGGGGGTCTCATACACCAATTTGGTGTGTTGGCTTGGCCGTGACCTTAAAAATAGATTATTATTATTATTATAAGGTTTTTTTTTTTAAATAAGTTGCTTTATACATCAACCAATGAATTGTTTGAAAAATAAGTTACTTTATACATCAAAAAGTAAATTTCCATAATTATTCTTATTCTTATGTTATAAGGTTTTAAAAAAAAATAATTGTAAGTGAAACCAAATTAGAGTATCAGTTTGGCTGTATATAAATTGGAGTATCAGTTGGTTGTATATAATTGTCCACTGCTATTGAAGTTTGACATTTTTCCCAAGCTTGTTTGGAAGTGCAATTCTTTAATAAGTATACTCGAGGTGAATTTATTTAATATGGAACTGTAAAATGAGGATCCCTCTACCATCACAGTTTCTGCATTTTCTATTATTGATGCTAAGTATTTCATGGTTGTTGAACCAGCCATGTATGGAGATTTCTTAATTTCTACTTTTAATGTATTTTGTAGTTTTTGAAATAGTGATCTAACATGAGGATTTTTCTACATTGACAATTTCTAATATTAATGTGAACCYGAGAGTTTTGGATGTGCATTTATTTAGTATGGAACTGTAAAATGATTATCYCGGAGGYGCATKTATTKAAATGAGGATCCCTCTACAATCACAGTTTCTACAAKTTYTGCTATTAATGTGAAGTATTTCATAGTTGTTGAACATCTTTGAAGTGGTCTTGCTTAGTGTGCCATTGTAGAGATGTGATAACTCTCCAAGCTTGAGTTCATATTAAGGAAAGAAAACTCTTACATCTTTGAAGTGGTCTTGCATAGTGTGTCATTGTAGAGATGCCATCCAAATAGGCAATGAGAGGTAGATCATTAGCATCTGAATTGATATTCCTAATAATCATTTAACTTGAGGAGTGTTGGTCATATTTGTTCATGTTAGTATGTTTACCAAGCTAACTATATTCATAATGATGACTTTAAGAAGTGCTCCATTAGATAGTTAATGTTGGAGGTAAACTCTCAAGAGAATTTGGATTGGAAGCCCTTATATTTTCTAGTTTTTTTTGGGTCAAAGTCCAATTCTGCATAAGACAACTTGCTTCATAGTGTTAACAAGTAAAATTCCACTATTCTAAGCTGTGGTAGAGAAATGTTTGAATTGAAATTCTCTATCATCTTTGTGCGACTTTTTAGTGTTTTCATAGTTATTATAAATGGAAATGTTGGCCATATTGATATGTAACAACTCCAACCTAACATGTTTGTTGTGGGGTTGTTAAAGGATTTTGCTCTCTAAACTTAGCATAAAACCTTATTGTATACTCTTTTCTTTGTAAATATCAAAGCAAAGATTGTAAGTGGAAAAAAATCTGAAGAACCTGATATCTATATCCAACTTGCTTCAATTATGTAAGACAACTAGTGCAAACTAGTCTTAAGATCCAATGGAAGCTATAGGGGAATATTACTTTGGGTAGACAATTGTACAGGATCCCAGAGGTGGCATTGCCTACTGCTATTTCTTTAATCTCTGCTAAGAAAAGTAGTAAGGTCATTTCACAGACCGGGAAGTTCATCTTCTTTGTGATCCGTGCTCACAGTAAGTAGAAGGTTGTCCCCACATCCGTGGCCTCTACACAACACCTCTCTTTGCAGCAGAAGCAAGTGGATGGAATCGTGGAAGAATACACAGACATCTTCGCCTCACCTACAGGGGTATCGATACCTAATGGACCAGTCTATCAACTCACGTTGATGGAGAATGATGAAATTAGGGATCAGATCCAAAAGCATCTTCAAAAGGGGCACATAATACCTAGCTCCTCCCTTTGCGGAAGCCCGATTGTACTGGTGCAGAAGAAGGACGGGACTTCACTAACCCTAGCTTATAAACTAACCCTACTGACTAAGTGCTGTCGTCATCTCTTGATATTAACACCTTTGTGCAGTTGAACGTTCTCCTTTATAAGAAATTGAATGGTGATTAAAGGCATTAATTAAATGAAGTTTTGATTTATTGCATTGAATGCCACATTATTCCAACATTTATTGAACAAGTGATATAATTTTCATTGCTATTTTTATAAACATTGACTTCGTCAATATTTATTGTCAAATTGCTTATATGTTTATCAGATAGTCGTTGATTTATATGAAGTACTAATCCATTGAGCTAGCTTGCACATATCAATTTGTTGTTGCTTTGTCTCAGGCATGTATATCTCTTTGGGGGTTTTACTTTATTATTGGCCTTTGGTCGGACTATCTACTCGGTGGTGAATTGTGAGGGGGAAATAACTACTTTATCTTGTAATCCTTTTCCTTCTTAAAACCCCAGGTCACCGGGGACGTCTCCCCTGGGCCTTACCACCCTAAATAGAAAGAACCATCCCATTGTGGTGACATTGGGTGGGATTGGTTCTTGTTACACTAGTTTGACCTTCAAACCTCAAGCCTTTTATCCTTTCTACAAACTGTGCAATAACATTTTGGTGCCGTTGTCGGGGAACACTGACTCAATTCTCCTCAAGATGACACTTTTCGGTAAGCCTTGCCTCTAGAGTCTTTATCTTACAAGATTACCTGGCGACTCCACTTAGGGTGTTTTCCCTTATCTTTTGATAGTTTCAAGAAAATTGTCTGGCGACTCCACTGATGACGAAGCCAACAATGACTTCACAATGGGATCCCGAGAACTTCAAGCCCTTAGACATGAGTAACATCCTGGGGTATCCTCAACAAATTCCCTTTGAATACAAAAATTTGCTCCCTGGATTCACTGGTGGTGATAGAGAGAGAGCTGACTATCACATGAGAAACTTTTGGAATTTCTTCCTATCCTACCCTATCGATGATTATGTTGAAGACGTGGTCATGAAACTTTTCTCTACCACTCTTTATTGCAATGCTAAAGAATGGTATGATAACCTCCCTGATGCCAGCATTATGACTATGGAGCAATTTGAGGAAACCTTTCTCGAGAGATGGGGTATCCAATTAGAAGACATCTCAGTACCACTAGAAGAACTCGAGCATATAAAGCAAGCTGAGGATGAAACTGTCAGAGACTTCCAGGATAGATTTGAGAGCATGTTGTATCAAATTCCTGAAAGTCATCATCCCGAGGAGAGATACCTTGTCCATCTCTTTATTCGTGCACTTTTGGGATATCTGAGTTTTCCCCTTGATAAGAGAGCCCCAAGGATGCTCGATGAAGCTTACAACATGTCTGCAAGGATTGAGGAGAAAATCTCTTTGTCGGAGATAAGATGCCTCTTTACCTCGGGGACTCTTAATAGGGAAACTTTTTTTTCCCTTGAGAACTTCATTGTTGATTTCCAAGAAGAAGGGGAACAAACCAAAAGGGTTGTTGAAGACACAGTTGAGGAGTCCAAACCCAATGAAGAAGTATCAACATGCCCTCCTCCTCCTAATGAAGCGATCCGCAAGCCTTCTCCACCTGCACAACAACAAGACGATAAGGTTAGTTTGTTTCCTTTTCAGGATTTTGATGATACCTTGTTCCATGATCCAGAGAGTGATGGAGAAATGGAATCCCCGAACAAAGAGCATCTTCCTTGTTGTACAATCAAAGATGGACGGGCATCTCATGAGGATAAGACAATAATGCTTGTTAACAATATCCAAGTCCTCGAAGCTCCTGCACAAGAAGAAAAAATAAGTTACCCTCCTCTCCAAGATTTTGATGATTGTCTACTTTACGATTTGGGAAAAGAGGAGAAAATGGTTGAGCTTTTGAATGTTTTGAATCTTCCATGTTATGATTCTAATACTGACATAGTTGATATTGATGAGTTCATACATGTTGGAAAATGTAAATGGGATATAGTTGGTTTTGATATGGACCCCATTTACAACATTGAGAATCATTCCCAACTGTTGCCTACACAGTTGTCACAACAGATTACCTTTGATTTGTGGAAACAAGGGGATGATATATTTACCAATGCTCTCCAAGCACCGAAGGTTGACCTAGTGCCATATTTTTCTGACGATTTTCAGTCTTACCTTGAGACCTTTGATGAGCACTCCTCTGACAGGACAGAGAAGGAACAGGGGATTTTCACCAAACAGGACAGAGAAGGATAGAGAAGAATCAGGGGATTTTCACCAGAGAAGGAGAGGACGTTCCACCATAGGCACTTTGGCATAGCTTGACCTAGGGGGATTGACCCTCTTATAGTGGAACGTTGGCCTTGGAAGGCCTGGGACGTCACCCTTGATTACCATGACGTCATCCAGCCTATTGGACATCTTGGGAGGCATACTCGACAGTATTGGCACATGTGGCATGATGGAGGAGCCCAAGGAGGGCTATCGTTTTGCTCCAGGATGCTACATTTGCCCTAAAAGGGGCTAACGTCTCCTTTGGAGGGGCTTGATGTCTCTTTTCAGCTTGATTAGGGTTTTAATTTGATATTTTAATGTAAAAACAATATGATTTGGTATTTTGGCCTTGTCGGCCTTTTTCATGACCAAAAATGTAAAATTAGGTCATTGTATTGTATAAATGAAGGATTTTTACCTTCATTTATTCATCATCTCTCACTCACCACTTGGTGAGGTCTGAAATTTGCGCCCTATTCTAGGGTTTTGGCTGAAATAGTGAGGCGCACTTGTTGAAGGAGGATATTTTTGGCATATTTTGGCATTTCTCTTAATGGAAGGTGTTACAACTAGGGTTTGTAATGCATTTTCTTGGGGATATGTAAGTATTCTTTTGCAAAACTTCTTGAATGAAAGGTTGTAGTTTTATTTCTTGCATATATTTATAATTTTGATGAATAAAACCTTAGGTGACAAGCACACAAGTAGGTCCTTGTCTCATGTCCCCATTGAAAGAAAGTTTTCAGCCATTGATTGAAGACCTAGCCATTGCTACACTCTCTTTCTCTCTTCATTTATTGCTAGTCACACTATCTATAAGCTGAGAAGAAGGAGACGCCTTAAGCCTAGGTTTTCTACACTTTGGGCCGATTTTTCTAGGGTTTGCTGATAGAGCCTTGTTGTAGCAACACTCTGCTTCATCAAACCTTCTTGTCTTGGTTTTATGCCTCATCTTTAGCTAGCCGTGATTGTCATCGCGTTAAGGAAGGAGGAGAGAGCACCGAGGCCTAGTTCTCCTACACCAAGGTGAGCCTCTCTCGCCTAGGGTTTTGACTTTCAGGCCTTGCCTTGGCAACACCTCAAAGCTTCTCCCTCTAATCCTTAGCCGTTTTTACCCTTGTCTCCTTTAGCTCTTGCATCCTTCACTATTTGACTCCATTAACCCTAAGGCACTGATCTAAAGACCTCATGCGTTGAAGTGAATCTGATCAAAACTACTCTCAATACATTAAATCAAACCCTAACTTCACTAACCCTAGCTTATAAACTAACCCTACTGACTAAGTGTTGTCATCATCTCTTGATATTAACACCTTTGTGCAGTTGAACGTTCTCCTTTATAAGCAATTGAATGGTGATTAAAGGCATTAATTAAATGAAGTGTTGATTTGTTGCATTGAATGCCACATTATTCCAACATTTATTGAAGAAGTGATATAATTTTCATTGCTATTTTTATAAGCATTGACTTTGTCAATATTTATTGTCAAATTGCTTATATGTTTATCAGATAGTCATTGATTTATATGAAGTACTAACCCATTGAGCTAGCTTGCACATATCAGTTTGTTGTTGCTTTGTCTCAAGCAGGTATATCTCTTTGGGGGTTTTACTTTATTATTGGCCTTTGGCCGGTTTATCTGCTTGGTGGTGACTTGTGAGGGGGAAATAACTACTTTATCTTGTAATCCTTTGCCTTCTCAGAACCCCAGGTCACCGGGGACATCTCCCTTGGGCCTTACCACCCTAAATAGAAAGAACCATCCCATTTTTATCTTTGCTACAAACTGTGCGATAACAAGGCTCCAAAGGCCTTTTTATCATAAAGAAAATCCAAAACCCTAACCCCAAAAGATGAAAAGACAATAGTTTTGTGGACCCCATTTTGGGTATTTTGGTGTATCAACTTCGCGGGGGCATAACTTTAGCATACAATCTTCGTTTGGGGCACACGATAGCTCGTTGGAAAGGTATCGTCGAGGAGATTCATCTTTGGGGCTTAGTGACAGCTTTTGGTTGTCATCAAAAAGATCGGTCTCGAAAAACCTTCAATTAGGCCCTCAAAATGGCCCCGGAAGTTAAAAACTCCTAAAAATAGTAAATTACCAAAATTGTCATAAAATTGTTTTGAGCCAGTTGGAAAAGGTGGGTGTCCACCGATATCCACCTGGATCAATCCACCCTCCTTAGGAAGAAATGGTCTCCATTGCGTTGATTTCCCGGGTGAGAGGGAAAATCATTTGTTGAATCTGCATCTTAGTGAGTTGCTTTCCTTGTTGGAGTCATTGCACTGCCTGGTTTGTGGAAGGCTATCATGAACCTGTTGCTGGTGGGGTTGAATCTCTTCAATCAGTCGGGTTACATGAGATGAATATGTGCAGAAGGAATGTTTGCGCTTTTTTGCAATATTGTCGACCTGCTTCTGTAGGATAGAAGGTGTTTGTGTCGAGGATGTAGTGGTTGCAGTATCCTTTCGTTCACCTTTTGAACATATTGTGAAGAAGCTGAATTTTGTAGTATGAGATACTACCTTGTGGCATTGTTTAGGTGGGACAATAGTTGGAACTACCTCTGGTATTCTGTAGAGATGATCCCCCAGAGTAACAATGACACTACGGGGTCGAGACTCATAGATAACATGGCACTTCCACATATATTGTTGGCCCAAGAGAACATCACAAACATCTATTGGGGCAACATCACATAATACCTCATCCTTGAAGGGTTGGATATCGTATGACAATTGACACTGCTGGCTAACACAAAGATCTCGTCCCTGGCGAAGCCACCCGATGTTGTATGGTTGTGGGTGTGGTGTTGTTGACAATCACAACTGTTTAACGACCTCTGCTGAGATGAGGTTCTTCTGGCTTCCACTATCAATAATAAAATGCATCGGGGTCCCCTTCACCCACATATGTGAATGAAAAAGGTGCCCCCCCTCTTCAGGATCTATTGGTTCTTCTGGTTGAATTGTTGTGGTCGTCACAATAGCAGTGGGGTTTGCGTCGATGATCTGTCTTCTATCAATATTTTCTGAATCAGGGTTCGGCTCCTTGTCTTTGATCTCGGCCACCAATGACTGTTTTGAGCGACATTCATCGGTGTTGTGCCAGGGATTTTGTGGAAATCGCACCATTTTTCGGTGTCCTTCTTCATCTTTCTGTGATGCTTCTTTTCCTGTGGCTTGGACTGGTTTTCGAGAGATTGTTTGTTAGGGTCCTCTTTATCATACTTTGGTTGTTGCGGATTCGCAGACCTGAACTCCCATTTGTTCTGGTATTTTCTGAATCAGGGTTCAGCTCCTTGTCTTTGATCTTGGCCACCAATGATTGTTTTGAGTGACATTCATCGGTGTTGTGCCAGGGGCTTTTGTGGAATTCACACCATTTTTCGGTGTCCTACTTCATCTTTCAGTGACCCTCTTTTCCTGTGGCCTGGACTAGTTTTCGGGATATTGTTTGTTAGGGTCCTCTTTATCATACTTTCGTTGTTGCGGATTCACAGACCCGAACTCCCGTTTGTTCCGGTGCTTAAATTTCTGCTCAATTTTAACAGCATATCGATGAACAACACCGAGTGATGAGATGTCCAGAAAATCCATTTCATTTTGGATGTATCTGTGTAGAGTCCCACGGTATTTCAGAACCAAATGTCGTTCGGAGTCTTTTATACCTAGCTTGGTGCACATGGTATGGAAGGTATTGGTGAACTCCAGAATTGCTTGGCCCCTCTCTTGCTGCAGTGTGGTCCATGTCATGCATTGGTTCTCATAATTGCCAACAGGGTAATATTGTTCCTTTACCACATCCACAAAAAAATCCCAAGTGGGCTCGACCCCATATATTCCAGACTCCTATGTGGAAATTTTCTCCCAGTAAGTTTCCCACCAATGTTTGACATGGGGGAGAGCCTTAAGGAGTGTAAAGGTGATCTTTTCCCTGTCGAAGAAATTATGAATAGAGAAATAACCTTTTAGCAGATTTAACCATTTTTCTAGGGCATCTACATCTATATGTCCTTCAAATATGGGAATATCAAAATTAACTTGTACCTTGAAAGGCGAGGTGCCTCCAAAGTGGCTGCTTGATGAAGACGCGCCTGTAAAATTCTCTATCATTTCGTCCCTCTATTGTGTGAGAGCTTGCTCAAGCAACATATTAATAGAATCGTCTACTCTGTCGTTTTTCTTTTATTTTTTCATGGAGGGTTTATTGGGAATGCGAGAGAGAATGTCCTCAAAATAGACAAGCTCGAGACCCAACTTGCCATACTCGAACCTCGTTGGGAACATTCACTAAAAAATTATCAAGAGCAACCTACTCTGATACCACTGATCCAGATTATTTTTAGCACGAAATGAGAGAGGAGATATAATAAAGCAATGTATAGAGATATCTCAGATATCTAATAATATAACATAAATGTATAAGAGATGCAACCATAAACATAGAGATACAGTAATACACAATTTTCTATTAATGAGTGAAAATGTACAAAGACTATAAAAATACAGAGTGAAATACTCGTTAGAATGGTGGCGGCTTATCTTTGAGAAGAGATGTGTCCGCTACTCGCATTCGCAAGAAGATGATTTTACAATGAGGCTCCAAAGGCCTTTTTATCATAAAGAAAATCCAAAACCCTAACCCCAGAAGATGAAAAGTCAACAGTTTTGTGGACTCCATTTTGGGTAGTTTGGTGTATCAACTTCCCGGGGGCGTAACTTTGGCATACGATCTTTGTTTGGGGCGCACGATAGCTTGTTGGAAAGGTATCGTTGGGGAGATTCATTTTGGGGGCTCAATGAAAGCCTTCAACTATCATTGAGAAGCTCGATCCCGAAAAATCTTCATTTAGTCCCTCAACATGGCCCTCAAAAGATGGGTGGCCATTGATGTCCACCTAGATCAATTTAAGATGCTTTGATTATAGAACACTTGCTTGGACATTATGATTTTGACCCCATTTCACTTTGGCAAGTGTCATAGATTTCCTAGTAAGTGGCCAACCTTTGGGGAAGGTTTGTGACTGGGGGTCCCTGGAGGGGTTATCGTACCATTCTCGACCATACTTACCACTTTTCGCTCATTTCATTCCCATCACATCACCCTCTTCTAGGCCCTGTGACTTTAGTGAAACAAGAAGGGCATGCACCTCATTTCATGGGAAGAAGGGGTTGAAGGCCTGGGGGTATGGTTGTTGGCAAAAGATAAAATCCTAACACATTAACCTTCTAGATGCTCTCCCAGGGATCCCGAGGACAATGAAAAGTCTCTCATAAAAAAATCATGGGACCCTTAAAAGAATGACTAATAACAAAATTCCAACCAGGCAGGAGCATGTGTGGGCACTGTTTTTATTGCTTAGGTAGAAGCCCCACACATGTTTCCAACATGGGGAAGCATGATATGACCAGGGTAGAGTCAAGGTGGGCACAATTTTTCATGCTTAGGTAGAAGCCCCACCTTGGCTTCAACCCATAAACATCCTAAAAATACAAAAGGCAATAAATGGGCTTGGAAAAAGGTTGCATTGAGGAAGAAGGTGCAGCACACCCCCTACAAAGGCACCCATAAAAATATGATCCCTTGTATGTCATGGAATTCATTGACCTATGAATTCTAAACCCTTATCCACCTCATCATCCATTACATGACCTTAAAGGGGCATCCTTGGGAGCATCCCCTACTTGAAATGGAGGGTTTGGTATATTTTTCTTGGAATTGGTAAGGAAAATCTGCATACAATAGTTCTATTTTGCTCATTGTGGGTTATTGTTGGAGGAGTATGTTGGATACTCCCTCCATTAATGCTTCATCTTCTTTTTTAAGTTATAAGTCATTCTTGAACAAGGGTTGCTAGGAGGAATACAAGTGTGCATACTCTCTTAGATTTTACCCTAAGTTGGTTGGCATACCCAAGGGAGTAAGAGTATTTACACCCCGAGGGTTGTTTTTGATCTACCTTGTGCCTTAAAGACCCCATTCACCCAATTTTAAAGATACTAATATGAATATTTTGCATTGGAGAAATAAAATAGTGCATTGGGAAACATAATGTTTTGTCATTTCAACTTTCTGGAATCCGGGTTTTGTTCCTTGTGCATAGCGCACCTCTTAGCCACTAGGGAGTACCCTCTAAATGGGTATTGATTGATGCTGTAATAAACTTTCATCTTCAGCCATTAGGGCTGCATAAACCCTATTCAAACTTTTTCTAATAACTCTCAATTCAACCGCTGAAACTTGCTAAGATTTTTCCCATATAATCTAGTGATCACAGTGCATCTTTTGGTAGATTTTTGGCAAGTTTTAATGGTTGATTATCTTTCTCTAATAACTTTTTTGTTACAGCCATAAGGCTAATTATTATCTCTGCAGAAAGTGTTTACTACAACCTTGGTTTTTGTGCCAATATCTTGCTCCTTTGATCTTGAGTTGCACTAATGTTTTACTTGTTTATCTCTTGCATCATTTACTTGATTTCTAGCACTTGTTTTAGCGGCTAATTATGCCATTTCATTGTTGATATATATTGTTACTAACTGCTACAACTAGGGACAACAAGCTTAACTTGCTTGTCCATCATATACTTGGGCTTGTATCATTGTTTTCCTTGTGTCTCGGGCAGGTACAATCAACATTTGCAAGGTCTACTACTTCCTGGGAACCCTCAGCTACCACCAAGACCTTACTCAATCTCTTCTCCACACATAAAAACTTGACCTATAGGGGCATTCATTCATACATCACACTTTCCATCTCATTCCCCCTAGGGTCATCAAGATTACCCCCTTGAGGTAACTCACTTCACATCTAAAGTGATGGGAACACCTATCTAAGGTGACAATGGGTAGGTTCTCTCTTAATTGTCTCCATTAGGTGGTTGGGTTGGGTTTTTCCCAACCTACAACTTGTGCGATAACATCGACTACCATCCAAACTTCATTTGCAGATGTTGAAGTATTTGTAATGCTTATGATTCCTAAATTGTCTTGATCTAATGCTTCTATTTTTTCTTGATCTAAAACCTCAGCTTTGTCATCCTGGTCTACCCAACATGTCGATGTCGAAGAAGATTGTTGGATCTAAAATCCCTGGTCTGAGACCTGAAGGGAAGATGCCTCTTTCTCTAGCTTCTAAGTGGATTCTTAAGGTGAGTCTTGAGATAACTGAGATGGTTGGATAAGAGGATCTGATTGAGAAGGATTTTCATTGACTTGAGGAGGTTGTCCGCAATCTTTTGAGATTACTTGATGGTTGTCATTAGATCCAACCCACCAAGTGGATTTTCGATGCTTTCTATTCTTCCTGAACTCTTGGGGACAATGGGTTGCAAGATGACCTATTTCAAAACAAGATATGTAGTGCAAGGAATCTCTCTCATAGTCTATTTTCTGAGACTAAGAATAATTTTTACCAGTAAGAATAACTTCAGTTGGGAACCCTTTACTTAAGTCCATTTCCACACAGATATGGACAAAAGTAGAGGTGCTTTGTCTCATAGTTTCATGGATTACAAAGTGGAACTTTCCCAAATCCGTACCGATGGATTCAAGAGAGGGTAAACCCCAAAATTGTAAGGGAATATTGGGAAGTCTCACCCTAACAGGGGTTGAGGAAAAAATGTCAGTAACACGATTTAAAGGAGTCTAGGGTTTCATGCACAAACCTGAGTTTCCCCAAAACCATAGACATGAGTTGAAAATCATATCATGATCCTCCTCAATGTCAAACTCAACAATGAATAATCATTTTTCACAAGGTTGAATCAAAGCTTGTTGTTACATGATAGGGATCAAGGTAGCCGAGATCCAACTGTTGAGATCTGCTAACTTTGGCCAAATACCATTGAAGCGACAGACCAAACTCACAGATTTGTAATACTCTTCTTCTTCCTCGATATCTTGTCCCATGGTAATGACAAGAGAAGGGGCTTCCTAAACCAGAAGATATGAAAAAGAGGGAGTAGAATCCCACTGAACAATATCCCAAAAAGAAGCACCAAATAGAGAAACTAAAACCAGCCTGGACATTGAGATGGAAGAAACGGCCACACGGCTTGGGGCACCTGCAGAAATAGATGTGGCCATCACCATGACTGGCAAAGGAGGCGTGGACGAGGGCCGCAAACCCGACATGCATTGGGTAGCGAGCGGATAGGGTTAAACCCTAGTCGTCGTGGCCATTCGCAAGAGCGGCTCTAATTCCATTAGTGAAAAAAAAAGGGTAGCATCCAATATTATTATTATTTGTTATTACATTATGTTTACAATAATATTAGGATTTTATTTCTGTGGTTGTATTATTAATATTTCATATTTAATAATATTTTTTATATTTCCAACCTTCGAGTCGACATAGGCAGATTTCTAGGGTTTTCGGATCTTTGGTCTTTTACATATTTATTAGCAAGGCTTCCCTCTTCTCCAACTTGACTCTTTGTCCTGATGATGGATCCAATTGGTGATCCAAAACATTGACAGATTCAAGATGACTTGTACTACTCCAACTTGATTCTCATGTTTTTAATATATTGTATATGTGATACTTAGGCTGGTGAGCCGGTATGTTTTGGTCATAATGCATGTAAAGATGATAAAAAACTAGAGAGATTGTATTATAAAGTATACCTATGCGTTAATTAATAAAATATCACCATGACTGCAGACCTGGGGATGGAAAAAGTATGGGGGACTAAGACTCCACGAGTGGGAAAGGGGGCTAAGGGCTAGGTAAAGGGAGCTTAAGCCAAAGAGGCTAAACAAATATATCATAATAATTCCCTAGGCCTTTATATTATTATATTATATAATAATATAAGCTTATATTTTATTATATTATAATATAATTAAATATAAAAGGACATATGCATATAAAAAAGGTAAATTTGGTTTAATTCTCCATTCATTCACTCCATTCTCACCATGTTGACTACAAGAGTAGCTCTGGGGAAGATGTTGATCAAAGACTATGGATCTTACCCTGTGGATCCCAGGTGGATCTGGGTATGTGTACACTTCTCCTTGGGTTGCCTTGGAGAAGGTTGGATCCATGGAGGGAGAAGTGTGGGGATAGGTTCCTCAGTGTGAGGCCTGGAGGGTACTTGGAGACCTCTAAGGGAAACTAGAACTCCTAGAGCCACGATGCTATGAGGCTTCTTGGTCAGCATGTGTCGGAGCCCGGAAAAGGTAGGGGTGCAACCCGAGGGACCGTGGTGCAGAGAAGGGGGCACACTACCTTGGGTTTTGCAGGTTGATGGGGAATGAGAGATCGTTGGTTGGAGTGTTGTTGAGGTTTGGTACCGTGGCCTAGACCATGTTGGTATTGATTGTGGATCGTGGTTAGCTTGGGAATCCTTTGCCCTCGCTGAGTCATAGCCCCAGCTCGGGGGTGATCTGCTACTGAGAGTTTATCAACAGTGAGATCTAAGGCTGGGTTGAACGTCCTGGGTCTGCAACCGGTTAGTGCTTTCAATGAGATAAGTACCATTCTTATATGTACTTTGATGTTGTTACATAATGTATTGATGTGTTAATTGTTGATTGCTTATAAAATTGTTGTGTATATATATATGCATTGTTGTTGTCAATGTGTTATGGGTGGATATGCAGGTTTAATTGAATCATGTGATAGGGAATAATGTGTTCTTGGTACAGATTTAATGTGATAGGGAATAATATGTGATTGGTATAGAGTTAAGAATTAATGGGAAATTTCAGAGCGAAATTATGAAATTCCCCACTGCCCGGCCATCCCAGCAGGCACCGAGGTGGCCGGGTACACTACAAAGTGGTACAGAGCCCTATGTTCAAAAACTGGACCTGCTTGGGCTAAACACAATTGAGTAGTTGGGCCAAACACAATTGACAGGTCTGTGAACTGTTTGACAAAATTCCAAAGAGAAAGGAAACATTTGATTAAGATTATCAACGCCAAACTCCATCTGTGTTTACTTTGTTCAAAAGGCATTTCAGAAAATTTCAAAGTCACACACACCTCATTCTTGCAGGCTTGTTGATGTTAGTATTATCAGATGAACATTCCACTAACTAACTCCTAGCCATAGTGCCCAACAATATGCTCATAAGCCACTTCGTATAACTCTGAAAAACCTCTTACGACGAGGATTATCGCTAGCCATTATACATGGCAACATTAACAGTGGCATATTCTTCATGCAATTTTGGTCAGAACGCATGGGACGTGGGTGCTTCACACTATGGTTATAACTTGTAGAGATGTATACATCTCAATTCTTTGGCGGAGGGAAAGGCAATCCATGTTCGCATTTTCAAAGTTGGACTTGAAATCAAAATTTTTATGGGCAATTGTTTGCATATGAAAAATGTGGGCTGGTAGAGGATATATGGCAAGTGTTTTTCAAAATCCATGAACCAGATGTAGTCTCATGGAATACCGTTATTGCGGCATTTGCAGAGAACAACGATAATGAGGAAGCCCTCTAACTCTTCGTGGAAATACCCCAAAGGAATGTCACTTCTTGGAATCGTATGCTCACGGGTTATACTGGCAATGGTGAAACTGATAAAGCTTTGCAATTGTTTAACCAATGGAGTTTGAGTGAAAACCATACTTGATCACTATCATTGCTCTCCATTCCTCTTGTGCTAGTGTAATGTCCCCCACCGCTTGATGAAGAGGTTTGGGAAGACTTAGTGGTCTAGGCATCCCCACTAGACCATAGTCTCAGAGAGCATGTGGAAAAGTCAACCAAACTAATGTTATATTTTAAAGTTGACTTAGGGAAAAGGTCAAAAGGGTAAAAGAAGTAACTCAATGAAGGAATAGAGCGTTGGAGGTTGAGTTAGGAGTTGACCTGATCCGGATTATTTTCGGCATGAAATGCGAGCGAAGATATAATAAATAAATGCACAGAGATATCGCAGATATTCAATAAGATAACATAAATGTATCAGAGATGCAACCATAAACACATATATACAATAATACACGATTTCTATTAATGAAAGAAATGTACAGAGACTGTAAAAATACAGAGTGAAAGACTCG
>JASDQU010261528.1:0-15649 GCA_032191745.1 Picea mariana
GGGAGAGAGAGTGTGTGGGAGTGTGAGCAGGGGAGAGAGAAAGACAAAGAGGAGGGATAGAGACAAATAGAGAGGAGGGGGAGAAAGAGCAAGAAAAAGGTGGGGGGTAGAGACATAGTGTGAGAGGCATGAGAGAGAGAAAGAGAGAGGGCGTATAGAGAGGGATGATGACAGGAAGGGAAGACAAGAGGGAAATATAAAAGGAGGGTAGAGATAGAATGAGAGGAATGAGGGGATACACCAGGAGATAGAGAGGGGGAATAGAGAGAGATAAAGAGGGGCATAGAGAGTGATATTGAGACTAACAATGACAAGGTATAGAAAGGGTGGAAGAGATGTGGAAGAGAGAGGAGTGAGGGACAAAGTGACAGAGAGAGAGAGAGAGTAGAAGAGGGAGGGATAGAGAGGGAGTCAGTGTGAGAGTCTAAGGCATGTCAAGGTAAGGTCTAGCTTTAGGTCTTTCCATGTCCTGTGATGTCTAAATATTTCCATGTCTAGGTCTTACCTCTAAAATTATGATAAAAATGTAGTGAAGGCTAATAGATTTTATATTTAAAAATATATTAATAAATATTTATAAATAATAACAATATAATCAAATAAGAAAGAAAATGAATACGGCTTATCAAGCAAGAAAAGGAAAATTAATGGAATTTGATAAATTTAAATAAATGAATCGTGACTATTGTGAATTCTTAAAACCATGACAACTTTAAATTCCAACCTCTAAAAGTATGATAAAAATGTAGTAAAGGCTAATAGTTTTTATATTTAAAAATATATTAATTAATATTTATAAATTATAATAATATAATCAAACATATAATTTATTGGGAAAAAACACACATTTAACCATTATAACTATACGAACAACTACAATTTATGCTTCCATATATACACGGTTTTGGACTTGGACATCTTCCATAAATGTGCATATATGGAAGTTGTCATCCGTAAATGCACATTTATGGAGTGGTCAGCTTCCGTAAATGTGCATAGATGAAATTTGAAATATATGGAAGTTGTCATTCGTAAATGAAAATTTATGGAAGTCAACTTCCCTATATAAGTGCTTCCGTTATGCACATTTACGTAATCCAAATTCCATAAATGTGCATTTACATAAGCGTGCATATACAAAATCCAATTTTCGCAAATGTGCGCATATATGTACATATACGCGAAGATGCGGAAGACGCCTTCCGCAAATGCACATATATGCACATATACAGAAGCATGCATTTATGGAAGCATGCATTAGTGTAAGTTGGATTCCATATAGGCACATATATGAAAGAACGCATATACGGACGACCCCTTCTGTAAATACGCATATACAAAAAACACATATATGGAAGCTGACAACTTCCATAATAGTGTATTTCATATATGCATGCTTCCGCAAATGTGCATTTGTGGAAGTTGTCAGCGTATATGCGTATATACGGAAGCATTCATATACGGAGGCCGACTTCCATAAATGTGAATTTATGGATGACAACTTCCGTATATGCGCATTTATGGAAGCACACATATATAAAAGATGCATCTACGGAAGGTGGATTCCATATATGTGTGCTTTCGTATATGTGCATATATGGACGATGAATTCTGTAATTGTGCATACAAGGACGATGCATATATGAAAACTAACCACTTCCATAATGGCATGTTCCGTATATGCGCGCTTCCGTAAATGTGCATTTGTGGAAGTGGTCATCTTATATGTGCATATCTAGAAGCATGCATATACAAAGGTCGACTTCAATAATGTACATTTACAGATGATAACTTTTGTATATGCGCATATATGGAAGCACCAAATGAGAAAAGAAATTAGAGGCATTATGTACAATATCTTTAAAGGAATCCTTACCAAGAAACCGGTACTAGGGGATGTTGACGGAGCTTCCACCATGTTGAATTTACTTCCACCAGGAAGACAAATGACAGTCGAAGAAACCGTTGATGCTAGAAAATTGGCTCCCATGGATCTGGGTGAGCTTGAGGATGAGGACGACGCAAAAAAAAATCCCCCACCATGTTGATGGAACCACACTGAACCGCAGGCATCAAAGACAATCCAAAATAAGAGGGATCAACCATTCCATGTCAGATCTAAGTCGAGGGATATATGAGCGCGTGACTAGGTTAAAACCCTAGCTATTGTAGCCCAAATTAGTCTAGTCTTCATTGAGCGAGCGCAACTATAAAATTCTTGGTTTAAAAAATATGAATAATTTTTATAAAATAATGGCTTTGGTAGTGCCTTGTCATTTTTAAAATTATGGTTACCTAGATGTTGTAAAACAATAAATAAGGTATCAAGATGTTCTTGTGAGTGAGTAATTACTTATACTTGCTTGTGGTTTTTCACCAAACCTATAAGCTATGTTAAAATAGGATGAAATTTAGGAAAGAGTTAAAGCTACCCCAAATTAATTAAGGATGGGGTAAGGGAATGACAAAAAGTTATTTTAGAATGAAATTTTTCCAAAAAAAACTAAAATTTCAAAAGACATTCTAGAAAATTTGCATTAAACATTACACATGTAAAACAACTATTGAATTTATTAATATATATTATTATTCATAATTTTTCATTCAACCCAATACATGTGAAAGTACATTTAAGGAGAGAATAAAACTAATCTTAACACTTATTGTTTTTCAGTATTTTTTTGTGTGTAGAATTTACAAAAAGAACATGATGTAGGATTAAAATTCTTTTCTACCCAAAAATGTAATTTTTTATAATCGTTTTTTCAATGTTATACAAATGAATTAAATTTATGATTGATTCACAGATGACATTGATTGCATAAGTGTGAAATGTATGACATTAATTGTATAAAGTGTAAAATGTGTCAATCTTCAATGTTATACAAATGAATTAATGTTATGATTGTACAAGGTGTAAAATGTATGACATGGAATGTATAAAGTGTAAAATGTATCAATCTTGGTCGGCCAACAATAAGGGTCAAAGGTATTACAATAATATACACATGCAGGAATTGAACCTAAGTGAGGAGGAAAACAATCATAACATTATGACTCAATATATATCCTACTGCAAAGTCATTGCAGAATCATTAAGACTCTTTTAGTGGATGGATATAGCTATGGATATTTATCATGAGGCATGTGCCCCATCCTAGTATTATAAATGAGGATGCGCTAGATTGATTCTTACATGAGGGTATAGCGATTTCCCGACCAACACTTTCTGGTAGTCAACTGTAGATGGTATGGGTCTGTGCATGTCAATTTTGCATGCCCATCGTCTTGTCAAACCTAGGGATGCTAGTTAGTGTAGACTGGAGATTGGAGAAATGACGACATGTTGTCCACTGAATGAAAATAATGAGAATATATCTTGGTGGATTCTCATTAATGTCGAGCAACCACCACCTTGCTAAAATTTGAAATTTGAAATAATCTCGCACAAGATTTCCCTCAGCCAAACACATCCTGGTGATTTGTTGAGGGGACGACAATATTCATAGTCAATTTGAATTTGAGCACACTTGTCATGCTCAATTTGAATTCTAATTTGATCACACCCATTGTAGGAACATTCATCACCTGTTTATTCAAATCCATTAATTTTAATTGGTGAAAAAGTGACTAATGTCATTCCATTCATCTGTGTTTGAATTTGAGAACGACCATTGTTTGAATCTGCAAGTCATGGTGGGATCTAACGATTGGACATATTGAAGGTTAAAAAGAGAATACTTAACACTTTGATCATCTAAGTAAACAAATTTTCAATTTGAACATATCTATTTTTTAATTGTTTTGAGTTAGCCTAGGCTCTCCTCGTAAAATCATGATTGATCCTTTTTTGGATTTATTCATGTTGGTATTATCACTGAAAAGATGCAATGAATTTAGAATTATTTGTTGACATTATTATGTTTTGTTTTCCAAATGGGTGAGATCTGGTTTGGGTGTACATGATATCACCAGTTCATTGATATGTTTATTGAGGAATAGAAATTAAAAAAAGGCGATTGAAATTTATTTTAGGACTCGCTTCGATATCACCTAACCTAATCATTATTCTTTACACACACATACAAACTTCAATATGATAAAAGTAATGATCATATTATTTAATATTGATACTTTGATTTCAATCTTGACTTTAATTCCAAATGGATATTCCTTTTCATTATGGTAATAGGAAGTGTGAAAGTGTTGGGTATACATGTTAGTTTTTTTCAATGAATTTAAGTTTTTAAAACAATTTTTTCATAATATTAAAAAAGTGAAAAGATTTTTGTTTTAAGAATAGAAATTTAAAAAAATATATATCTTTGGGGGTTATAGGTTTAAAGCAAAGGGAGTAGGGTATGTACACTTCTCTAGACTTTAACAATCAAATCTCTTCCCCTCTCTTATCTCACAAACAAGGGAGTCACATACACCAATGGCTTGATCGTGACCTTAAAATTAAATTAGTATTATCATTTTAAATAGATACAAATTTTTAACATTTTTAAGTTTAATATAAAATTTATTTTTATTCAAACTAAAATCTAAAATCTAGATAAAAACATAAAACATATTATCATAATTTTAGGAAAAATAAATTTCAAGAATGAAAGGTTATACGAAATGTTTTCCTAACTAACTAATATAATAGAAAGTAGTCAACTACATTGATGTTTTCATATATTTATAATTTAATGATGATGATGATTAACTTCCACTAAGACCAAATTGGTTTATCGAACCTTAAGAGGGTAAGTGATTACTTACGATTCTTTAAAATTTTGTTTCTGTGCTCGAAAAGTATTAAGATAAGCTTTCCAAGATCACCATACTTTTGTTGAGTTAAGAGGTTAGGAAGGTTGGTAGTGTGACAAATATTTTGAAAATGATATCTAATATAGGTATAGGCTGGGCAGTCTAAGAGAAATCGATTTTCATCTTCAACCTTCTTAGTGTCACAACGGTGACACACTCTTTCATCCCATGGCGTTTTAGGAATTGACCAACGCCCAGTTTCACTATGGAGATCGTGAGAATTTGTTCTCATCTTGGCAATGCTTATTTTTTTTCTTTACACTTGTCAAAACAGATAGATAATTTTGATCTTCTAGATTAGGGTTTATTACATCCTTATAATATCTTAATTTTCTTTTTTCCTCTAACTCTTTATCACACCACATTTTCTCCTTAAATTTTGATTTGACGTTTTTTTTAATAGTATATTTATTCTAAAAAATGATGTTTTCCATGATTCCTCAATAGTTTATCCAAGACCGGGCATATTTATGCCATCCTCACTTGAGTCGATGGTGGTTATGACTCGATTTTGAAGAAATTTTAGGAAGCCTATTTTCTTCCATGTTGTTTAACCTGTTCTTATACATTAGGTATCTAGTCATAGCCATCCTCTCAATGGGGGATAGGCTTGTTTCTAAGAAGAGGAAGGGATAGGGCGTACTTCCTTTAATTTTGAGATTATAGGTTATAAATTCTTTTGTATTTGCTCTATCTTTCTCCAGGATTCACGAGAGATACTACAGTCCTAGACTTCACAGCCATAAATAATAACATGTGTAACAAGAGTCTCAAAAAGGATTTTCTTCTTATCCCAACTCCAAAGATCAATTGATTTACAATTGTTTTAGAGCCCATAATAATCTTTCCATCCCCCAATAATCCTTTTCTCAATGCTATAATTYCAATTGAGCTTGTGGTGAATAATTTGTATGAATTCACTTCCTCCAAGTTGTTKTTTTCATATACGAATGTATCATAAGGGGTCTTATTGGATTTAATAATCATGACCTTAATATTATCAGTATTAACAGTCATACCCATATTGGAGAAAAAATCWTTGGTTTTCAAGATCATGGGGACTCCTTGCCATAAGAGCGTTATTATAGACATAAAGAAGAATATTGACGACTATACCAGTGAAAGTAGGGCTGACACAACCTCCTTTTTCCAAGCAATCTTCTAACTTGTCAATATATATGCCAAAAACTGTAGGGGACAAGGGACAACCTTGTTTGACTATGATATTGTAGTGAATCTCTTTTGACCAACCCTCAATGTTTTTAAACTTACAAATAACATTCTCATACATCCTTATTGCAGCAACCCTCAACTCGAGAGGCACGTTTATATATTCCAATCTATTCCAAAAGTTTTTCCTAGGAACCATATCAAAAGATTTTCTAAAGTCAACAAAACAACATAAAATATTGCTTTTACTATTGCAGAACTCCTTTGCAATGATACTAAATGTAACAATATAGTCCACAGTTGAATGATATCTCCTAAACCTGCCCTGGTCTTTAGCTCTTTTACCGCGATTTTCTGGAAAATGGCTAATCTTATTTTCCAAAATAATTCCATAAATCTTGGCTAAAATAGGGTTAATCATAATGGTCCTATAATTAGAGGGAATTTTTCTATCCGCATTTTTAAAAATAGGAACAATGAATCTTTGTGTCTAGGGTTTAGGGAAGCCCTGCTTGAATGCTAAATTGAAGAGCTTGTGTATGTGAGGGATAAGGATAGGCCCTCCGATTTTAAAAATTTCATCTTGGTATCCTTCAATGTCCTTAGATTTCCCATTTGCAAGTTTCTTAACCCCAAACTCTATGTCATCTAAAAAAAAAAATTCTTCCTTTGTAGGGACAATAGGAATGGTGTCCATGGCATTAGGGAACTTGTAAATACTTTTAAGGTATGAATTCCATTCCCTTAAGGGAATCCTATATATAATTAGTTGTAATGAATTATATATATATATATATATATATATATATATTAAAATAAAACAACTTAATTTTAGTCTATTTTGAAATAAGGAAATTTTTTTTCAATAAACACAAAATTAAATAAATTTTATTAAATGAATGATTACATAATGAACCATATTTAAAATATTTAATGATAAAAGATAATAAAATAGAGTATAACTATGAATTATGTTAGAATATATGGTTTATATTTATATTAAATTTCAATTTCTAAATATTTATGATAATAATAATTTTTGTTACGTATTAATAATTTCTAAATCGATGGGATTTGAACTCGAAACCTCACTGAAAATAACACTTAATATCACAACACTTGTCAATTGAGCTAGCCCCAGGGGTTAAAACAATTGGTTTTATTATTTCAACCATCCTTTATAATTATCCTAAGAGTAATTAAATGTTCTATGATCTTGACTTTTTAACCATAATCTATCTTCTTTATGATTCCATATAACTTAGAAAAAAGAAGACTAATAATTATGATCTTATAATTGATAGGTTATCCTTTCCACCACTTTTAAAAATAAGAACAATGAGTATTTTAAAAAAAAGTTAAGGGAAACTTTTTTAACTTCTTTATTGAAAAGTCTATAAATACTATATGTATAAATATAGTCTCCATTTATTAGGTTTTATGATGGACAACCTTTGGTGTTTTTAATTTTTATGTTTCAGTCCAAACTCAATATCATTTAAAATAAAAACCTAAATAAAATTGTCAAGCATAAAAAATTAAATATCTATTAAAAATAAGTATCTACAAATGCAATGTCAATAAAAATAAAAAACATTTCTCTATATTAATAATTTAAAAAAAACTTAACATCTGCTATCAAACATATTTTTAAAAAGATAAAATATATATAATTTAATAAATAAGAAAAAATCTAAAATTTTACCTACTTAAAAATATATATGAGCTACTCATTAGCATTGTAAACCAAGTGACTCCTATAACTTATACCCATTACGCATTTCTTTACAACTTTAAATACCCATTACACATTTCTTTACAACTTTAAATATTAAAAGTACTTTTAATAAAAAGTTTAAATAAGATATTTCCTCCGTCATCCACTACTTAATGGTGAACTTTCTCACTCTTCTTTTATTTCCCCTTTCTCTCTGTATTATTTTAAGATATTATTTCACCTTCCCCTCGTCCTAATTTTATATATTGTAATTCATCCACTACTTCATTGTGTGCTTTCCGAATATGTTATTATTTTATTTTTCACTWTATACTCTTTTAAGATGTTATTTCACTTTCCCCTTRTCTTACTTTTATATATTGTAATTCTTAAAAACCTATTTGCTAATTTTGACCTTTAACTAACATTATATATCATTAACATTAACATAAAATTGTTGTATTAAAAAAAATACTTGAATCCATTGTTCAAAGAGTAGCAACATTACATCGAACTATTTGTAAAAGACTTTTTCATGAGTTACATATCATGATCGAAAATGGGACATAAAAATGTGTGTCGGAATGGCCTGAGACAATTTTGCACTACAAGGTCTCAAAATGGTGCAGTCTCTCAAGCAGACAATTTACACTACAATGTCTTTAGTTCGGTGTATTTTCTTGATCAAGATGTATGCATGTAGGGTACATTTTAGCATAACCTTTGTCCAAATATGCAAATTTGTACTCATTATTAACCTAAAAATTAATTATGTAACATCCCTCTCTTGCGAGCACATGATACTGACTTATTATTTGAGGACACTTGCGTTCAAGTGATCCGGTTATAGTATATGGTTATTTGTTTCGCTTATGGATTCTTATGATGATGTTGATGGATTATGATTTATGTTGTTGATATCTATGTATACACAGATGATATTGACGAGTTTCACCTAATTGTGCAGGACACTTGACAGATTGAGGATTATGATGGCATCACTGGACCTCCTTGGACTCTGGATTGAGTTAGGGAATGGATTGTATTGGTTTTATTATTTGATTTATGCATATGTGACATATGATCAATTATATTATGATGTTGTTTATGCATCATTGACAGTGTTTTGTTGATGGATGCAGGCTGACGATTGCTTGCTAATCTGACTCACATAAGGAGTAAACGGGCCATGCACATAGACTAGATATTGAGGGAGAGGTGTGGAAGCATCCCTAACACAACCTACTAGCACTCCCATCGTAGCTCTAATTGTAGGTTAACAATTACCTAGTTCGAGAGATCCACGATGTCGTGATTCCAGACTGAGACAATCGTTCACGAAGATTTTTAAGGGGCATGCAATAAGGCAGTGTCCTTATTCCTTAGAATCCCTTAGTGTCTCACAAGGTCGCCTGAATGGATTATTGACTCCAAAGGTTGGAAAACTACCAAAAATAGTGAAAGGCGAGTGGTACCCTTAGAGCATGGAGTGCATCTTGAAGGGAACATTGCGAAATTTAACATTGAATCAAAAGCGAGTGGCACCCTTGGAGCACAGAGTGCATATTGAAGGGAACGCAACGGAATTTAAAAACAAATGAGTCAAAGAATATAGGTGTCCTAGATAACTTTGAATAAATGTTAAACCTTGTAAAATATTGAGCATTGCCAAATTAATTAATTGATTGATTAATTAATTAAAGAATGAATTTATTAATCATAATCACTCAGGGTCTAAGCTCTGGAAAGTAAAAATTTAACTAAGACTAAGTCTAAGTTAATGAGAAGACCAAAAACTAATTTTATAAATTAAATAATGAGGGGATGAAATAAATCAATTTAAGAAATCAATGAAAATAAAATAAATCTAAAGAGTGAGTTAATCCACATTGTGCAAGAAAATACCAAATTAAAATTTAAAGTAATAAAGGAATAAAGAATAAAATTTTGTATAAGCATAGAAATGTATTTAGAGTCTAGTTAACACTAGTATAACTAGAGAACACTCCTATTTTAACTCAACTAAGTTTTAGAAAGATGTCAGTCATTTATTGGAAATAAAGGGAATAAAGGGACAAGTAGGAGTGATTTTAGGAGCGCTTTTAGGATGGGTGAGGGAAATTGAATTTTATTAAATTAAAATGTGGATTTAATTGTGCAAATTGGGGGAAAGGGTGAGAAGTGTAAGGGGGAGATAATTCTAAATTATTTTAATTGAAAAGTTAATTAATTGTGCAAGTGTTGGAAAAATTCTATAAAACAAATGGTTGAGAGGAGGAATGAATCAGAGGGTTTATGAGTAATGTTATGCCACATAAATTTTGACTGGTTTTTCTTGTGAGATTTAGGATACCCATCTTGAGAGAGAGTGGTGGCTCTACCTTGCGAGGCGATATGGGAGCTAGAGGATTCTGGTTTTGTCTGCGTGGCCCCTCTGCATCTCGTGGGGCTAAGGGGGAAGAAGAGTACTCCTAGCATTGGCTGGGAGGTACTGGTGAAGTCTTGACGATTAGAAAGTGGGAGTTCTGAAGGAAAGCCATTTCATGAATATCATCACCAAGTTATCTTCATCATCGGTTACAGTATTTTATGAAATTGTAAATGCATTGATTCTTATTGTATAATCTAGTTGTTTTAATTGTGTAGACCATGTGAAAATTTTAGGATTGAATAGACTAGCTCTTGTTGTCTTTATAAAATCTGGAAGTGGATTCCTATCAATGGATTGTTCTTGTTCTCTCAGATAAATAAAAGAAATTTTGGGTTACCTGTTTGATCTGAGAACGAAAAGCTTGAGCCTCTTTAAATTTGCAAGTGAGTTTGTATGAGCTTGGTTATTAGGATCTATTTACAAAACTTAAAAATTATGGAGTTTTACTTAGTTATGAGCATCTTTAATAGTATTTAAACAACCATCTTTATCCATCACATTAACACAAAAAATGACAAAATAATTCACCCCTCCCTTGGGCTACAACTCCTGGTCATGCTTCCCTTGGGTCTTTTCCCATTTTCTCAAGTGTCAAAATCAGTGCCTTGCACTGCTCAAAATGCAAAATAGATGGTTTCTTTGGCTCCAGAATGTCCAAAAACCCTTATCTGGGCTCTTCCTGCACCTAGTTTGGAAAAAAACCTGAGTCAAAATCCCTCCCTGGAAGTTTTCCCAATTCCTTGTTGTCTCTGCTCGCCAAAATGCACATGTACATGACTAACCTACCTCACTGATAGCGGGAAATTCCCCTATAACTATACTAGGGTTTAGGATATAGACATATCAAATGACCTCCTAAAAGTCAATCTAGTTTCTACACTACCTGAAAGATACCAAAATAAATTAACAGAACATAGTGGAAGAGAAGATCGATAACTATACCTTTTATCCAACATCTGGTGATGATCTCCTCAAGCTCTGTAGCTCCAAAGGATGCAAGTCTCCTCCCAAATTTGACCTACATCCAAGACTAGGAAAACAAGGCTACAAGCATGTTATTTCTATTCATAAATTAGGGTTAGATATCAATTGTAATGTATAAATCAAAGAAAAAATATAAAACCTCATAATTTGTGATAGGGAAAAGAGATTATTTTATTCATTAATCAAATATTGAAACTTACAATCCTCACAGACCACCATTCCGCGAACCTGGTCTAAGCTCCTCTTTGCCATGCTCCAAGTGAACCTTCAATAAGACTCTTCTCTCCATCTACTAATCATCTCAAGGGAAGGGAATGGATTGAATGGAAGAAAAGAGGTTGAAGAGGGAATGTTGAAGCAGTAACTCACAAAAGGTTGCAAATGCTTGGGCAAGGAAGGGAATGAAATTGGGAAGAGTTTCACCATTCTAATGCTTGGTTGTGGAATGAGACCCCAAGACCTAAGTTTATATGACCAAAGGATGGTTATTCAGTTGGGGGATGGGCTATAGCAAGTGAATTGGTTGGGAAACGTCCAATAGCACGTGAATTCCACTGAATTCCTTACAAATTTTTTATTTTTGCAACTTTTGGAGGCATATGCGGGTTGTTTAGTGTGAAAAAAGCATATGTACGTGGGTTGTATATCATGTAGAAATAATATGCATGCAGACAGTAGTGCAGCAGCGCACGCACATGCTTTAAAAATTGGTTTTTAAAATAGAGCTCCTCAAGAAGGTCAATGTCATGTATGCATGAGTAGGGAATTTTAGGGCTATAAAAGTCATGGGCATTTCTCATGCCAAAAGACCAACACCTCACGCGTTCTTCATTTTGTGACGATTTATACAATGGTTAGGGGACTTAGCACCCTTCCCAGTGGAGGTAGTGGTCACCACGCGTCGACCACAAGGTTTAGCCCTAGGCACTAGTATATTAGAGTCTGTGCGCTGTGGTCATATGGAAGGTCATAAACCAAGGGTTGGGGCCAAGACCTGGCCCGACCTCTGCCCAAATGACTTTTGTTAGCAATTTAAATATTTATTAAATGGTTAAGGGTTAAGTCTCATGTGATAGGAGGGATGGTAGCCTGACCTGTGCCAAGTTCTTCCCACGCCCAGAGGGTGTGGGTTCAAGATTCGTGGAGTCCCAAAACCCTAACTTTTAAACCTTGAAAGGGGTGCCACTTGGCACCATACCATTGGTCCACCTTTATGCCACATCACCTCTTCCACACAGTTGCCACATACATGCCATGCCAGTTGTATGTTATAGACAGTTAGACTATACGGCCTTGCCATGTCATTTGTACGGTCTGCATAGTCAGATTGTATGACACTTCCACATCAATAGTACAGAGGTTCCACGTGTCAGTACAGTCTGGCCAGTGAGCAGTACAACCATGCCACATGTCAGTACAGTTTGTATCGTCAGCGGTACGGTCCTGCTGTGTCAGTAGTATAGAACTGCCACGTGTTAGTACAGTCTGCACAGCTAGCAGTACAGTCCTACCACATCAACAACATGAAACTTCCGCGTGTCAATACGGTCTGCATAGTTAGCAATACGACTCTACCATGTCAACAATATGGAACTGCCACGTGTCAGTACGACCCTACCACATCATCCTGTATGGACTGTATAGTCAACAATTTTTTGCTTGTTTGGAAAAGCAGATAGAACACGATATTTCTCACATACAAAGTCTATTTGAACCCATTCAAGTTGCATTGGGATCGTGAGGACGAGGCCTATGCACGAGTCTCTCTTGAAGAAATTTCGAGCACTTTGATTTTTGAGCATTTTGATCCCTTGGGTCACTAATGCACCCACTTTCACTCAACATTGACATAAATCGAGTTGCTAGCATGCTCTCACTTTCCTCCCTCTCCTTTCATACAAGGCATGTATAACTTGTGAATCGTTTGATTTGAAATGATCTCTTGGGTTCCGTGATCAAGATTTTAAAAGTTATGGGTGAAATATCGTTATTACTATTGATGCCACCCCCTCTTATAAATTAATGTTTATGCATACCTAGAAGCTGGAATTGGTTACATGGTGCAAAGAAGATTCAATATTCTCTTGACTTGGGAATGGAAACGTAACCCCAGCTAAATCCTTAAATTCTAGTCTATTCCTTGTATGCTTAACTTAGAGTTGGGCTCCTTAGAATTATATGGAGTTTTCATTAGAAAGTATAAGCTCCTTAGTGATAGATAAGTTGGGTCTTCCTTAAAGCGTAGATATTTAGATTGAAACCTTACCTTGCTTGAAGGTTGGGCCCCTTCCCTAGACCCTTAACTTGGATGCGCAATAATGGTTGTTGATTTGTTTATTAATGTTTTGGGTCCATTTCTAGTCTGAATAGTTTTATTATCTTTGCATAATGGATGTATAATGGAAATAGTGTGTTAACATTAATGTATTGCTTAAGAAGATGACACTTCTTTTGGGTTATCTTAATGATTGTAAACTACAACCTTTCCTTACATACACCTATAAGATATCAATGAGATGTATAGCTAAACCACTTTCATTCAAGATGTTATTTATGCTTGTGAATTATCATAATCATGTGAAATGTTCTTGTTTATACTCATTGTTGCTTGAAATGATAGTAAAGTAGAATAACTTGTTGCGCCAAAGAATATTGTTGATACTTGTTGACTAAGTAACTAGTTTACTCTTATGCTAGAGAAACTATGTTGATGTATAATTGATGGTCTAGTCTAGAGTTATGAGATGTGATTGAATTAGCGGGATTTAGACACCTCCTTGTTCCTTAGAACAGTCGTGAACCTTGAGATCTTAAATGGTCAAAATCAATCGGATGAATCTTGGGCTTGAGCGTTTCTTATGTGTCTTGGAAGTCCTCACCTTGTAGGGTAGGTTGGGTGGGTAGTATCTTTATGTTATCTTTATGTGATTTGATCGAATAAAAGTATTGATGATTCCAGTTGATCACGACGAGTTGATCTTGCGTCGCCATTTATGATTATGTGTCATTATCTAAATATGATGATGTGTTTATTATGTCTTGTTACTAATTATGTTGATGCATTGACTATGTGTCATTATATTTATGTTGATGCATTGGTCACAAAGTTATTTGATTACGACGATGAGTTTCTTGTAATTATTTTAATTATGATATCGTTGATTGCATCATGTTCACTCATGTGATCCATCTCTATGGTTGTGCTCATTTTCTCTTTGTGCTTGAGAATCCAATCCATCCTCAACAATTCATATAACATGATAGTGACACGGGACGCTTGAGTTGCAAGGAAACCCACATATATTCCCATAAATTGAAATTTGAATACAAATTCCACCATAACTGCAAAAAGAATACCAATGAAGTAGAATGTGTTGGAAATATGGCAATAGCAGAGAGGATTCAGAATGTCAAGGTTGTCATTGATGGCAATCGTCTATGACAGAAGAAGCTAGATGATGACACAAYAATGAAGATGACATGGGTGCAGGAAGAATGTACAAAGGAGTGTTGGCATGTTTTACAGGCAGCATAGACTTGTCATTGATGGCAAGTACAGTAGTGATGATAGCTTAAGTACAACAGTGAAGATGGAAGGTTCAGAGAGGTGAATGATCGAAAGAAGACGTCGGAACCCTTTAAGGATTCGAGGAGAATAAGCTCAGGAGGAATAGCGTTCTTATACGCGCAGGAAGCACAGGAAAGAGACCGAGAGCCGTAGGATATGACAAGAAAACCCGACAGCCGCCAAATCTGCAAAAGATGCGAGGGAGATAAGCCATCAGAGAATCGGGGATCGGGACTTTGAAATGTCCAGTTCAATTGACATCGAAAACCCCGAAATCGCGATATGGGATTTCGCGATTTGATCGCAGTCGTTAAATCAAGAAGGGATCTGGACCGTTCATTCGTATGGACGTGGGGAAGCCAGGAGGATTCATCGGAGTTTCGGGGATCGGGGTTTCAACATGCAAAGAAAACAAGGCAACGAAAAACCCGATTTCGCGATATGCGAAATCCCGACTGACAGGTGGCACAACCAGGTAATGACACGTGGCACAACCAGGTATTGACAGGTGGCAGGAAGATTCAACAGTTCAGGCACAGGTAAGTCACAAATCAGAATGACACGTGGCAGAATTTAACACGTGTCAAACCACGTGTGATGTCAGCAGAGGCATCGACAAATTGAGAGTCTTGAGACTAAGGGTGCAAGGCCTGCTGAACCCCGAACTGCGAGAAGAGACCACAGCCGTGGATCTCAAATAGGACGCGTGTCAAAGGATACAAGAGGAGTCGGCGTGGAATGACAGGTGGCATCTCACATCGCATATCGGGATATCGGAGATCTCGGGAGCAAGGAGTTCATGTATCTCGAACTCGCGAACCCCGTAGCCCCGACAGGATGAGGTAGTGGTCACAGGAGTTGGTCATATGAGCGGGAGCTGAGCTGGGAGGAACAGCATGTAAAGAGATTCATCGGAGTTTCATGAATCGGGATATGCAATCCTTACCATATCCCGATTCAT
>JASDQU010261531.1:0-11070 GCA_032191745.1 Picea mariana
GCTTGGCAATCATTTGCGAGCATGGTATTCATCGTCGTGCTTTTAAGCGTCAACACCTGGTATATGGTTGTTGTTGGAGTTACTTCACACACACCTAGGATTTCTTTTTTCTAAGGTTATTCCTTGTTTATTATTCATAATTAGTCATTATCCAATCTCCTATATTTTAGGGGAGAATATTCCACCTGGAGAATATTCTCTTTCAGTTGACACTTCAGTTTGACTAGTTGAGTTGAGTTTAGATGTTGCATTGGGATCATCACCATGCAACATTGGGATCATCACCATGCTAATTCAAACTTGCCTTTGTATCATCACCAAAGTGGCACATTAGCCTTGATTCCATGAGTTAACTCCTCACTACTCTCTGTTCAGTTAGTTAACTGAAGACTAATTGACTAGTTAACCCAATTATGCGGCAGTTCACTCCCGTAACTGCTGGTGTGTGTCCAGATTACTCTAGACCACCACTATGGTGACTTGGTTCACCTCAATTCAAACTCATTGAGTTATACAGAGTATATCATGTGTAAATGATTTATTATTCATAATGGTTAATGAGAATTCTTCCATTCTTTCTCTCCTTCTTCTTCCTTCTCTAATTCTCTCTGCAAATGTGTGTATTATTGTTTAGCTAGATATATTATGTGCAGGTTCAACACATTTACATGGTATCAGAGCCGATGGACTACTAAGCAAAAGCTACACCAAATTTTTTTGCAGGTACAAAAGATTGAAGATAGCGGAAAGATGGAATTCCAAAAAGAATTCATCTTACACCTTACAACTATTTTGCATGGAAGGATAAAATAGCCATACATATTCGATCCAGAGGGTTGTATAGGTTAACCATGAATACAGATACAGAGCCGACATCATCCATATAAAAATCCAAGTACTTAAATCGCATGGATGAGGCACTCAGAACAATTTGCAGTCTTATTTCTACTGATCTCCTTTTTCATATATCTTCCTGTAAGAATCCCAATGAAGCCTAGAACATCTTGGAAGGGATATTTGGAAAACATGATGAGATGAGGGGACATGTGCTGGAGGTGGAGCTGCTCACATTGGATCCAAAAAGCTTCGAGAATATCCAAGATTTCTTTACAAAATTCAAGGATTTACTGTCGCAACTCAAAGCTTGCGGGGTTGATAAATTGAAGGAGGAGAAACAAATGGTTCTCACCATTCTCTCCAAGCTTGGTCCTAAATTCTTAGTATTAGTATCTACATTCCATACTATCAAATTCACCTCTGGAGCCACCTGGAAGATGCCTTCTCTTGAGGACTTTATTGAATCCCTGACATAAGAGCAAACCAAGCTCATCAACATGGGCGCAATCAAAGGCCCAAGGGAGCATGCACTTACTGTGCATGATGGAAGCCACAAATATCAGAAATATAAAGATAAAGATAAGCGGAAAGCTCATGCACATACGAATAAGGAAGGGTACACAAAACCCTTCACCAATGCCTCTGGATCCAAAGGAGAAAAGGGAAGAAAAGGAGAGAAATGCACATATTGTCATAAAGGATTCCATTCGGAATCTGAATGCATGAAAAAACAAATAGATTTCATGTCTCAGATGCTTCAAAAAAACAAACTTGGAGATCGCATCCTCGGGGGTGCAAAGAAGAAGAAGCCAAAATATCTGAATTCCAAGAAAGGCAATTCTAGTCATGCCTTGATTGCCATCAACTCCTCTCCTGATGCTTGGATCGTAGATTCAGGAGAATCACATCACATGGCTTCCTTAGAAGTAGTATATTCTTCATTGGATGCATGCAAAGGTCCTCCAATTCTAATGGGGGACAACTCTTCTGTCGAATTCACCAACAAAGGAAGGATTGAACTCACCAATGGAAGCTTCGAGAATGTGTTGCATGTTCCCAAGATTTCTGTCAACCTTCTCTCTGTGTATTAGATGATGAATTTCAGCACCAAAAAGAAAGTCATCTTCACACCAAATTCTGTGGACATCTACGACATGAAAACCAACTCTAGGGTTGCTACTAGTGAGGTAAATCATCAATCTAGATTGTATACATTTTCTGAATTCATTGAACCTGATTATGCTTTGTTGCTTACTCATGCTGATGAAAGTAGTAGGATATGGCATGGAAGGTTTGGAAATTTGAATTTCATATACATGCAACAACTTAGAAAGCACAAATTAGTTGATGGTCTACCAGACATCCATTTCTCCAAGGGAGTATGTGAGGGATGTGTTCTCGGAAAACACGCTCAAGAGAAATTCGATAAGGGAAAGTCTCAACGAGCTTCCGCACCTTTAGATCTGATCCAAAGTGACCTCATGGGTCCTTTTATTCATCCATCGATCAACAAAGTGAGGTTTGTTCTCATTTTTGTTGATGATTTCTCACGTTTTACATGGATCTACTTTCTCAGGAAAAAATTCGAGGTCTTTCAACACCTCAAAGATTTCAAAGCTTTGGTTGAGACACAGTCTGGAAAGAAGATCAAAGTCCTCCGAATTGATAATGGGGGAGAGTATGTGAATCATGAGATCCATAATATTTTCCATGAGGTAGGGATCCAATTGCAACACACAGTTCCCTATACTTTGCAACAAAACAGAGTTGTTGAGCGGAAAAAAAGATCTCTAAAGGAGATGGCATCTTGCATGTTGCATGCAAAGTCATTACCACAAAGACTATGGGCCGAAGCACTTAAATGTGAAACATATATCCAAAATAGATCTCCTCATAGATATTTCAAGGATAAGAGACCCTACAAGGCTTGGAGCGGCCTCAAACCAGAAGTGTCCCACTTTCGCATTTTTGGTTCACGTGCATGGGCCCAGATTCCCTCTGAAAAGAGGAAGGCACTTGATCCACAGAGAACTGCATACATTTTTGTTGG
This sequence comes from Picea mariana, assembly GCA_032191745.1. Classification (NCBI taxonomy): domain Eukaryota; kingdom Viridiplantae; phylum Streptophyta; class Pinopsida; order Pinales; family Pinaceae; genus Picea; species Picea mariana. The sequence goes on from JASDQU010261531.1 coordinate 2,888, forward strand.
ATACCCCAACAGTGTGAAGGTATATCAATTATTGATATTTCCTCAGACCAACTCATCATTGAGCGTAGTGTCCAATTCGAGGAAAGTGTCCCGCATGTACCTCAACAGTTGCATGTAGACACCTTCACTCTTCCACCTATTCGAGATGATGAGCATGCACATGTCGACTCTTGTTCAGATGAGAGTTCTAATTCAGAGGATACATATGATTCAGATTCAAATTCAGAGTCAGTAAAGTCATATGCAGAGTTAGAGCATCCAGATGCAGTTGCAGAGCCAGAGAAGAGTCCCAAGTAGGCACAAACTACTCTTCAGGATGCAGGGGATCTCATTGGTGATCCAGTCGATACTAGGAGGACTCGATCTAATTTAGAGGAGCCTCTTGTTGCACTCACTGCCACTGAACCATTACCTTCCATGCATACTTTCTTGGTTCAGTCTTCAGATCCACAATCTTATGGTGAGGCTGCTAGAAATCCCTTTTGGGAATCCGCCATGCAGAAGGAGTACAATTCCCTCCTCAAGAACTAGACTTGGGATATGGTTCCCCTTCCTTCTAGGAGGAAAATTGTCAGATGCAGATGGGTCTACAAGACCAAGAGTGCAGCGGATGGACAAATCAGTAGATATAAAGCCAGGCTTGTCACCAAAGGCTTTTAGCAGGTTCATGGTATTGACTATGATGAGACCTTCGCTCCAGTAGCGAAGATGGATTCCATTTGATTGGCCCTTGCCATTGTGGCAGCCAAGGGATGGGAAGTCCATCAGATGGACGTGAAGAATGCATTTCTTCATGGTGATCTCTCTGAGGAGATCTACATGGAGCAGCCCCAGGGATTTATGCAAGACTCATATTTGGTCTGTCAGCTGAAGAAGTCACTTTATGGCCTCAAGCAGGCTCTGAGGGCATGGTATGCCAAGATGGACTCCTACCTTTTGTCACAGAACTTTGTACGTTGTAAATCAGACCTGAATGTGGATGTTCCCATGGTTAAAAAAAAAAAATCAGACCTGAATGTATACATGCTCAGGACGGCTGATTCACTTCTACTTTTAGTTATGTATGTCAATGATTTGTTGATCACCGGTTTCTCGACTTCAGTGATTGCTGCAGTCAAGAGGATTCTTCATGATAGGTTTTTGATGACATAAATGGGTCCACTACACTTCTTCCTTGGACTTGAGATCAGTTAGGATGCTTCAGGCATCAAACTGTCTCAAGCCAAGTATGCACGAGATCTCCTTGAGAGATTTCACATGACAGACTGCAAGTCTACTCCAACTCATTTCCTATCAGAAGTCAAACTTGAGGATGGTGAGGAGACTCCATTGGTTGACAACACATTGTACAGACAACTAGTGGGGAGATTGTTGTATCTCACACACTCCAGAACAGACCTCGCATATGCAGTTGGCGCAGTTTCCAAGTTCATGCAAGAGAAACATGAGCTACATTGGAAAGCTATAAAGCATATCCTTCGATACGTACAGGGCACCATCACCTTTTGGATTCATTATGCAGCAGACTCTACATTATATCTCATTGGGTTTACTGATTCCGACTGGGATGGTGATAAAATTGATTGCAAGTCCACATCTGGTTACTCACTCAGTCTTGGTTTCGGGCCTATTTGTTGGTCAAGCAAGAAGTAAGTTTCCATTGCTCTATCTTCAATCAAGGCAGAGTACAGAGGGGTAGTTAACACAACCATTCAGCCTATGTGGCTACAACATTTTCTCAATGAGTTGGGCATTCAGTTTCATCGATCGATCGTCATATGGTGTGACAACCAGAGCACTCTGAAGATCTACAGAGATCCAGTTCAGAGGCAGCAGACAAAGCACATTGAGATCCACATGCACTACATTCGAGACTTGGTACATGAGGGGATCAACGACTTATAGTTCTATCCTTCAGTAGAACAAACGATAAACATTTTCACCAAGACCTTCACTAAGAAGAAATTACATTCTCTGTGAGGTCGTCTTGGAGTGAAGGACACAGTTTCCTAGCAACTGTAGTTCTTCTTTTTACATACATTGTACCTTGAGGGGGGGGTTTCCCATGAGTTTTTCCCTCTTTCCTCACTTTATTTCCAGTGTATCTTTTGTACTTGGGTACCTAACATGGCCTCGTTGTTGGGACCCAATCTTTATTTTCACCATAGTGATGTTCAAGGGGGGTGTTGGAGTTACTTCACACACACCTAGGATTTCTTTTTCTTAAGGTTATTCATTTTTTATTATTCATAATTAGTCATTATTCAGTCTCCTATATTTTAGGGGAGAATATTCCACCTCAAGAATATTCTCATTTAGTTGACACTTCAGTTTGACTAGTTGAGTTGAGTTTAGATGTTGCATTGGGATCATCACCATGCTAATTCGACCTTGCCTTGGTATCATCACCAAAGTGGTGCATTAGCCTTAATTCCATGAGTTAACTCCTCAGTACTCTTTGTTCAATCAGTTAACCGAAGACTAGTTGACTAGTTAACTCAACTAGATGGCAGTTCACTCTTGTAACTGCCTGAGAGACTAGAATAGGTGGCAGTTCACTCCCGTAACTGTTGGTGTGTGTCCAGATCACTCTAGACTACCACTATGGTGACTTGGTTCACATCAAGTCGAACTAATTGAGTTATACAGAGTATATCATGTGTAAATTATTCATTATTCATAACGATTAATGAGAATTCTTCCATTCTTTCTCTCCTTCTTCATTCTCCAATTCTCTCTGCAAATGTGTGTATTATTGTTTAGCTAGATCTATTATGTGTAGGTTCAACACATTTACAATTGTACACCCTCGTAACAATCACTAAGGACAATGTTTTCATAAGGGGGATGGAATGTAGTGTATCTAGAGAGGTAATGGGGGGGAGGGGGCGAACAACCTATAGTGATAATAGTGGAGTACATTCAATGTAAGGTGGACTAGGTCCACTATATTATTAAATAAGGTCCACTATGGTAGTTAGATATATTATTGTTAACATAATAAATGTAAGAGGACTTATTAGAAGGTTTCACTTCTAGAAGGTTCCTCCTCTAGAATGTTCTTAGGTGGTTGGTAGAACTATATAAAGAAGTTCAAGTAATGGAATGAAAGTCAAGAATAAGTATTGTATTTGGAGCGTGTTGTTCATTAGAAGGTTTCCCCCTCAAAGAGTCAAGTGAACAAGAGAGGATCATTTCTGTAATAGGATCTATTATATGGTGTTTCCCTATCCCAAGAGTTTTAGATTAATAAAGTGGATATTTTTCTATATTTTTCTATATTTTTCTATAGATCTATTGTGGTGCTTTTGTATTCAGTTCTTTGGTACTTAACACATAGTTCATCATTCTTAGTGGCCCATGTATTATTTATACCTTATGTTATTGGATGTAACTTTTAGTCCCATTGACTAACTTTTATGGTCATTTGTTGGACATAAAAAATTATCTATCTCCAATTATTTTTATTATGAAGTGTGCTATATCTAGTATTCACCCCTCCTTTCCTACTAATACATTCTTTAAATTTATATATATAAAGACTAAACAATGTGGGGGAGAGGGAAACCTTGTTTAAATCCTACGTTGTTGCGAAACCTTTTCAACAATCCTTATTTTGTCTTGATTTTAGCATTGACATGTTCATATAACCTATGTACCATTTCTCTTTACTCACTTGGAACTCCCAATTCCATGAGCCTTTCTCATAAAATTTTATGTGGCACTATGCCAAAAACTCCTTTGAAGTCTACAAACAAAATAACACATTACTTCCTCATCCTTGGGGCACAATGACTTCTCTATCCCATGCCTTAAATTTAATTAGTGGTAAATTCTAGAATGTTTTTGCTTGAATCCCACTTATTTCATGGCTATTCTTTTCTTCTTCTTTCTATCTCATCCACTTGTTACTTTTTTTTCCATGATACCCTCGATAAAATTGACAAATATTGGGCTGATCATTGTGGTTTTATATTTTTTTGGATCATTCATTTCTCGTCCTAGAGAGATAATACATGCCAACTAGCCTATGTGGTAAAGTTTTTATATTCCATGTAACAATTTTATTAATTACAAGGAGAAAGAAGAGAACAAATTGAAGGTGGAGGGAAAAGTATGGCACAAAGAAGGTTTGGACTACTCATCCAATTTCTACCTTCTTCTCTCCATACTATGAATAATCTACCCTGTCATCATTGTTTTAAAAATCTTGTTTCACACATGCATCATTCTTGTGCCATGTTGTTATAACCCTAAATTGCACCACACATGCTTACCTGGCATCAGGCCAACTCATATCCCTTCATTGCCAAAAAATCTACTGAGAAACCTCTTTGAAAATCCTCTTGGGTCAAGGCCCACGCGCCCTAACCCACTACTGCATGCGTGTGAATGATGGCAAGCCTACTACAGCCTGCGTTTACCTAACAAAACACAAAAATAGGAAAGTTGTTGATGGGACAAAAATCTATGGGTCAGCTAACTGAAACTCTCGGCCATGCATGGCCGATATTTCATCCAAAACCCTAGCTCCTTCTAGCCTATAAAAGAAGGGGTGGGGTACCATTTGGAGGAGGAAAATTATAAGCGAAGAAACTCTGTCCATTTGCCAAATCCATTGTCCCAACCCTTTAGCCTTTCCTCAAGCCTAAGGAGAATTAACGCAAAGCAGTTGGAGGACAAAAGAAGAGGAGAAGCCTAGGATCAAGATCAAGGAGCGGTGGCCGGTCTCGACTTTGATTGTAAGTTGATTCATTTTGAAAATAATAAAAGAATACTTTTCCCGTCCCAATGCATGAGTTATCTATGTTTTGTTTAATTTATGCTTAATTTCTAACCCTCAAGTAGAAAAGTATCATGCATGCATAGTGTTTTGTCTTGATTGCAGGATTATTTTTGGAATGAGCAGCTCAAGTAATCGGGCAAAGCGCAACGGAGGATCTACACCAAACATTAGTAAAAAGGTTAGTGGTTTCTTTCCATGCATGTATTATGAAAGAGGGGTTTAAGTTTTGGGTGGTAGGTTAAAAAGTAATTTCTTTGCGGTCAAAATCTGCATGCAAGTCTGACCCTAGTTTGCTAGTCCGTAGGGTATTTTTCCCAACAACAGAATTGGCGACCGTACTGGGGAAGATACTCTTTAGAGTTTCCGGATTTAGTTGAGTTTTTTGGGTAGTTTAAGAGATTAGATTTTTTGTTTCTTTGCCTGTCTTTTTCTGTAAGGCCTGAGCTAGCAGGGAGCCTGGTTCTTTATACCAGTTTTCCTTGATTGTTGCTTGACGACAATTTTCGGGACACACAGAGGTACACGCGGCCTGCAAAAGGCATGCACGCGTGTACCCGCACCCTAATCTCTTACAGCCCGCATGTGAACGCTAGCTATAGAGGTTTCAGTAGCGTGTAGGATTTCAGAGAGCTTGAAAGGCGGTCCTCCTCTTCCCTGTCAGAATTATACATTCTCAGGGGGTTTTCTGGATCCTGTCTGAGTCTTACTGGTTCACAGTCTTGTCTCAGTTTGTCTTGTTGTTTTTTGTTATTCCTTGCAATTATTTTTCTTTTCTGTTAGAAGAAGCATCCAAGCCTTCAAGAGACCCTGGTTATCAATACCAGAGGCCTCTTCCTGGTCTGGGCTGACTGTGTTTATTTTTGTCTTAGAATTTATACATACACTTGGCCTATACAAGGCCAAACCGCATGTACACACTTCCTGTCTTAGCTCAGCACGCGTTCGCACGCGTGCTGTCTCAGTGACAGTAGAGTGATTGATAGGATGCTTTTCAATCAGGGTGGGGTAGTCATCCCCTCCTTTGGTGAGAAGTGTTCCTCTCAGGTGTTTGAGTCTAGGGTTGAATAGTCAGTAGGTTAGGGCCTCTTACCCTTAGCCTGTTTTTTCTTAGTTGCTAGTTGATAGAAAAGATAAAAAGGAAAATTTTTGTTTTATGGTTTTTAGACAAGCGTAAGAGTCTTTGCTTTCTTGATTACCATTGGGTGTCTTTGCTCTGATTCTTTATGATCTGCGCTTTAAGCCATAATTTTGTTTTTTCTTGGTTTTAGGCTTGTCGACATTTTCCCTTTGTTGCTTGGTTAGCACGTAAATAAAAAAAAGAGAAAAAAAAATCTTTTCATTTTCTTCTTTGTTTGAAGATTGTGTTTCTGCATCAATAGCTAGGAAGAAGTCTTTTGTTCATAAGTTTTTGCAATGCATTTAGAGCATAATTAGCTCGTAGTCGAGTGAAATTCCTTTATGTTTGTTGCATGAAATCTTAGAAAAATTGAAAAGAAAAAGAAGTCTTTCTTTTTGAAAAGTTGTTGATTTTTGCATTTAGTAAAAGTTTTTTGTTTCCAGCTTTTTTCATTCGTTTTTTCTTTGAGTCTTTACACATCATCAGTTTCACCTTCATACCTTGTGACATAAAAAATCCAATAAAAGCAACGCTAATTTAAAATCTATTAGACTTTTTGTTTGTAGGGTTCATACACTAGTTCAAGACTAGGGCCTTGGATTAGGTTGGAGAGGAAACTCTCCAAGACCACTTAAAACCAAACATTAGAGTATGTCATAGGGAGTGTAGAAGTCCAGTTTCGTGAAAGTTATCCAGGACCCCCCTCTAACACAGGGGATAAACACGAGGTCGCGTGAGGAAAGGTAGTGGAGATAACCCCTCCAAAGCCGGACCAAGAGTAGTGGAGAACACATATCGAGGATTTATTGTGGGATTCCGTCGTTTGCATTTTCCACGGGGCTTCGTGGGTCTCGAATCCATTTGAGGTCCTCAATTTTCTTCCAGACCATTTGCTCTCGATACCCTTGACAGGTTTTGGGCTTGATACCCTTCTCATTGTGGTCTACCCGACTTTCGACTGTACCTGCCTGGTGACTGTTCGCGTGCTAGAAAACTAGTTGCCAATATTTTTAGGGACATACATAGGTGACTGCGGGGGTATACCACAGTACCTAGGACAGACATCGGGCCACGCTTTGCAGATTATACCCAGAGGGTGCTTCCGTATTCGAGTTGCACTTGCACCGGTAAGTTGCTCTAGTGTTGGTTGTTGTAACTGTTCTTCAAAATAGTTAGTGATTGCTTGTCTTATCTCCTAGGGGCTTCTTTTTAGTGTGTGTTATTGTTTGAACGTGTAGAATACCTTAGCGTGTCTTGGATCTTCTCACACAGTGGAGGATCCCGAGCTCCGTCGGTCATGAAGGCTTCTGGGCCTGCCGCCGGTTATACTGGAGCCACCCCCACCACCATTGAGGCATAAGCTAGACCAACAAGGGTCTTTCGAAGCAACCGGGTTACAAACCATTGTGCCCGAACAACTCCCGAAAGAATCAACCGCCAATATTGGTTCGGTTGAAACCCCAACCAATGATACTTGGCCACAAGTTATTGTACCAATTCAATTTTACGAACGCCTGTCAGTGCCTCACACAGCTATGGAAACAAACGTTGTTACTTCCTCTGAGAATTCTTCCATTCCCACCACCATTGCTACCAAAGGAGAAGCATCTCCTAACTTGTCGTCATCGGTCCGGGCCACCATGGTCTCGGCTGCAACTACGTCACACAGTGGACCGATCCCATCTATTGCAACGGCCACAACTCCCTTCACACCTAGTGCGACAGGCTCTCCGTTCTCATACAGTATGCCTGGTTCAGGTACAAGTCCTGCACTCACTCACTCCACTTTACAGACTTTGGGTCTGGGGGCAGGGAGCTCTAATGCTCCTCTGCAAGGTCAACTTGGGGGAATTCCTGTCCCTTTTAACTCTTTTCCTTACGCTGGAGATCATATCTCTCCTTCGTCCCCTTCGCTTGGGGTCTGCATCAGCAGTCCGTCGGGCAGCCTGCACACACTAGTTCATTTGGAGCCGGGAGTCAAGGAACACTTGCGAAAACTATGTCAGTCGCTTCGTCACCGTTTGTTTGGAACGGGATGTTTAGTAACAACACTTTCGCATCCACCGCTTTCTCATCTAGGGGCACTCCCATTTTTGGACAGTCTACTCTGGCGCAGGGTACTATTCCTGCGCCGGGGGCACATATAGCAGGACCTTGGAACTCAGGACAAGGATCCATTCCCTCCTCTGGAATGTCATTCTGGGGTAATTCTTTCCACAGTCAATGGAACCCTGGATAGACTTCTATGCCTCTCCCATTAGGACCGGCATGGGGTAATCC
>JASDQU010261533.1:0-10710 GCA_032191745.1 Picea mariana
GAAATCGTGTATTACTGTATCTCTATGTTTATGGTTGCATCTCTGATATTTTTTTGTTATATTATTGGATATACGCGATATCTCTGTGCATTTCTTTATTATATCTCTGCTCTCATTTTGTGCCAAAAATAATCTGGATCAGTGGTATCAGAGCAGGCTGCTTTTGATCATTTTTTGAGTGTATGTCCCCAACGAGGTCCGAGTATAGAAAGTAAGGTCTCAAGATTGTCTCTCTAATACAATCGCTCTCACACACTCAAGAAACCCTCAATGGCAGAAGAAAAGAAAAGCGACGGAGCAGACGATCCTATCAATCTGTTGCTTGAGCAAGCTCTCATGCGATAGAGGGATGAAATGATGGAGAATTTTTCCCACATCCTTAAATGAGTGTCGATAGCATCAGGCACATCTTCATCAAGCGACCACTTTGGAGGCACCTCACCTTTCAAGGTACAAGTTAATTTTGAAATTCCTGTATTTGAAGGACAGACAGATACAGAAGCCCTAGCAAAATAGTTAACTCTGCTAGAAGGTTATTTCTCTATTCACAATTTTTATGACAAAGAAAAGATCACCTTCGCACTCCTTAAAGCTCTCCCTCATCTCAAACATTAGTGGGAGACTTACTGGGAGAAAAGTTCCACGGAGGAGTCTGGAATATATGGGGTCGATCCCACTTGCGATTTTTTTGTGGATGTGGCAAAGGAATAGTATTACCCTGTTGGAAACTATGAGGACCAGCACATGATATGGACCACACTGTGGCAAGAGAGGGGCCAAGCAGTTCACCAATACCTTCCATATATTGTGCACCAAGCTAGGTATCAAAGACTCCGAGCGACATTTGGTTCTGAAATACTACGGGGCTCTACACAGATACATCCAGACTGAAATGGATTTTCTGGACATCTCATCAGTCAGTGTTGCTTATCGATATGCTGTTAAAATTGAGCAGAAATTTAAGCATCAGAACAAACGGGAATTCAGGTCTGCAAATCCGCAACAACCAAAGTATGAAAAAGATGTCCCTAACAAACAGTCTCCCAAAAAACAGTCTAAGACATAGGAAAAAAAGTGTCATGGGAAGGAAAAGAAGGACACCGGAAAATGGTGTGAGTTCCACAAAATCCCCTAGCACAACACCGATGAATGTCTCTCAAAATAGTCATTGGTGGCCAAGATCAAAGAAAAAGAGTCGAACCCTGATTCAGAATCTGATTCTAAAAATAATGGTAAAGGACAGATCATTGACGTGGACCCCACTGCTATTGTCGCGACCACAGTAATACAACCAGAAGAACCAAGAGATCCTGAAGAGGGGGAGCGCATTTTTCCTTCACAGATGTGGGTGAAGGGGACCCCGCTGCATTTTATTGTTGATAGCGGAAGCCAGAAAAACCTCATCTCAGCAGAGGTCATCAAACATTTGGGATTGTCGACAACACCACACCCGCATCCATACAACATCAGGTGGCTTTGCCAAGGACGAGATCTCCGTGTCAGCCAACAGTGTCGATTATCATACGGCATACAACCCTTCAAGGATGAGGTATTATGTGATGTTACCCCACTAGATGTCTGTGATGTTCTCTTGGGCCAACCATATATGTGGATACGCCATACTATTTATGAGTCTCGACCCCGTAGTGTCATTTTTACTTTGGGGGGTCATCTTTACAGGATACCAGAGGTAGTTCCAACTATTGTTCCACCTAAAAGGTGTCACAAGGTAGTATCCCATACTGCAAAATTCAGTTTCTTCACAATCTGTTCAAGAGGGGAACAGAAGGACACTACAACCACTACAGCCTCACTCCCTGCACTTTCTATCCAACAGAAGCAGGTCAACAAGGTTGAAACAAAGAACAAGGAGCCCTTCTACACACCTTCCTCTCATGTAGCTTGACTTGTTGAATAGCCTCATCTTCAATAGGTTCATGACAAACTTCCAAAAACTAAGCAGTGCGACGTCTCCAACAATACAAGCAGCTCACCAAGATGCAGATCCAACAAATGCTTTTCCCTCTCCCCCAGGAAATCAATGCAATGGAGACCATTGCTTCTTAAGGATGGAGGATTGATCCAGGTGGATATCGGTGGCCACCCACCTTTTCCAACTAGCTCAAAACAACTTTCTAGCAATTTTGGCAATTTACTATTTTTAGTAGGTTTTAACTTCTGGGGGCATTTTGAGGGCCTAAATGAAGGTTTTTCAAGATCGAGGTTCTCAATTATAGTTGAAGGCATGATTGAACCCCTAAAATGAATCTCCTCTATGATACCTTTCCAACGAGCTATCATACACCTAAAACGGAGATCGTATGCAAAAGTTACAACCCCGGGAAGTTGATGTACGAACTTACCCAAACGGGGCCCACATGACTTTTGGTGCTTCATCTCCTAGGGTTAGGTTTTTGGATGTCTATGGTTTTTGGAATTCTTGTTTATTGTAAAAAGGCCTTCAGAGCCTCATTGTAATAATCTTCTTGCGAATGCAAGTAGCCGTCACATCTCTTCTTAGAGATAAGCTGCCACCATTCTAGCGAGTCATTCACTCTGTATTTTTACAGTCTCTGTACATTTATTTCATTAATAGAAATCATGTATTACTATATCTCTGTGTTTATGGTTGCATCTCTTATATATTTCTGTTATATTATTGGATATACGCGATATCTCTGTGCATTTCTTTATTATATCTCCACTCTCATTTCATGCCGAAAATAATACGGATCAAGAAAGGTCATGGTTTTGGTAGCACAAAAAATAGCATTATTGACCAATAATACGCTATAGAAACCTCTTTACTCCAACAACAAGGGCCATGAATTTATTTGCATAAACAAATTGTTTAGAATCCTAGTGTTTTAGGTGTTCGTATCTACAATTGTTTTGGGATTTTTTGTAAAAATTTTGAAAGTTTGTTGAATATATTAGCTCTTGGGCTAATATGCAAACTTTTATCTTTTTATTTAAAAATTTGGGGCTTTTAAAGTTCTTGTTTATAAAAATTGTCAGCCTTTATCACTAATATCCAATTTCATGCCACATATCATGAAAGCACTTAGACCAAGAGATAATAGACCAAACATCATATGCATTGGTAGTACTCATGCCAAGCATCACGAGAGGAGATCACAAGAAAAAATGGTGCACAACACGTCAATAGAGGGCATGTAGGGGTGTGCTTTTGAACTATTTAATGGTTTATTGCACATTGGATGTTGAATATTCCCACATAAATAAGAAAAGTGCACCAATAGGTGTTATCTTCTAGATGGACGTACCAGGTGTCAGGAAATTCAATGCTAGGTTTCAAGCACCAAAGCTCGAGTCATATTTCAAGATCCATATGCATGTAAGTTTAAAGACTAGTGCATGGTGAGAGGTATCGTTAGATACAAGTTTGTAATATCCCAAATATGTAGATCTATATATTAACTCTCTATTGACCCTATCTATCACAGATCCGATACTCTTTGGGTGGTTGAATGGCTCATTTAGTTTTCTGACTGCATTTGATCACTTGAATTTAACATGCTTGGTGATTTTGGATGTGGTTTCAGGTGGAACAACTTGTTTAAGATATATTGAATAGTCAATAAATTAAAATAATGAAATGCATGTACAAAAATTAACACATAGAATGCATGCATGTAAAAATAATCAAACCAATATTCAATTAGACCTTCAAATGACTATATATATACTGGAATATTAGTAAAAGCATGGAAAAATACCTAAAACTAACATGTGTCACTAGATCATTGGCATGCAAGCTCTATATGTGACATGCATGGGTTTATTATTGCATGCAGCACCAGATTTGCTTCCAGAAGATGAATCTGATTCATGCATGAGCAATACTCCTCTAAATATAATGAGATCTTTCCCAAATAACTCACATTCTTCCCTAGAATACTTACCTTGGATGGATCTGTTGCTGCTAGGCTCCTAGATCTCTCGGTCACTATCGAAAGTAATCTTTCCAACTACTGGGAATACCCTCACGCTGGATAACACTGAAAGAGTCACCCAATTATATTCCACCATCATAATCTAATGGAACATATCTTGAATGAAGTTCCTCACCTCCCTCTCCAATGAGTTGGAAGGAATATGGATCGCTAGCCCTCTGGATGAGTAGATATGAGAATATGTGATCTCTCCTTTTTCTGTCAAACACACTACAACTCCACTAACTGAATGTGACGCACTAATGGATAAAAGGCTCAGAAAAATTTGTTGGATGGTGTCATACCCCTGTTTCCCCCATCTTGTAATTAATCATTAATCATGATCACCATGCTATGGCATGAGAAAAATGTAAATGTGCTATTTATATTTCCAATGACTGACTGTGGGGGTAAAGCCTTGAATTACTATCCATGATATCACTAGAGGAAATAATGAGGAAACTATGGAGATGGTTCATTAGTTCAAATAACCCAAATTATTCCCTTTTGCTGAGATAATAAGCCTCATTTGGATCCCAAGGAGAGGAATCAGTTAATGAAGGAAGCCCTGGTGGTTGGACAATCAACCACCCCCATGAATGGAAGCATGTTCTAACTGAAAAAAGTCAGCCTGAAGTACCGCAGGGTCTAGAAAACCAAGATGACCCAGGAGTTTCCTTCTGACAGAAGGAATATGATAGGTGGAGAACCATCATGGGAAAATATATACAAAAAATAGAGACAAGGAGAATACACATGAGAGGGGAAGAGTGTGTGAGGCTCTACATATAGCCCCAGAGACACTAGAGAAGAGCACATGCACAGAGGGGAATGTGTGACCCAGGATATGCAGAGGAAAAGAGAAAGATTGTGAGTTTGATTATGACAAAGCATATGATAAACCTCATAGGTTTTATGTGAAAAGGAGAGAATCTCTGAGAAATGGAATAAATTTCCCTGGTGATATCATGGCTTGGCACGGGGGTGGCCAGAGTGCTAAGAGTGAATTCCTTTGAGCCCATGATTCGGTGGAAAGGCGAACACTCACAGTCATCCATTTGGTTGTAGCTTGTAATAGATAAGTACTTCTTATTCCCTATAAACTTAAATTGAAATGTATGATTTGAATGACTATGTCTATGACTAAGATTTGTAGTGTTCGATTCATAATGAAAATGCTTATTATTCTTCTAAAAATGTTTTCCCTCGAATGGTTATAAGATGACCAATATGGCCTCTTGGTTGGTTGGGAAATATTCAAGGTGTCCTTCCCAGGGATCAACTTCATAGTACTAGATTCGAGGTAGATCCCACGGGACTGCTATAGTCCTGTTGATCCTTCGAAGGTGCCTTTCCCTGTGTTAGAAATAAGCTCTGTGAGTGGAGGGTGCTTCCTTCAAACCAGTAGCCTAAGATACCACAATCTCGTTCCCACTTTCTAAACAAAATATCGGCTAAGAGTCGATATTATAGCCCATGACTCATTAGAGGGTCCATATGACCAAGTTCTGGGAACCCTGTGCTAACCGAAAGAAGCTAAGGCATTTTGGCTTTGGGACTCCAAGAGTTCGGGGCTCTGGGGTGTTGTGAACTTAATTAAATATTGGCCAAGAGGTATGAATATAGACTTTGGGGATTAACAAATCTCCATATAACCAAGGCCTAGGAACCTTGGGTTAAGTCATGAGGGAGCTAACTGTTTAGGACTCTGGGAGCCTGAGCTCCAGGGAATTATGTATTTCAAAGACCCAATTGCATCGAAGATGACTTGTCGATTCAGTGGCTTGACGGTGTACTGAAAGATGGTGGTAATTCACCCATTAACAAGGGACTTTTCCCCACGTTAAACCTCGATCTACTTACCGGTCATGAAGCTACACGGGTCGTAGATCTTCGGATCCTTCGGGATGCTCCTCAGTCGTCGATCTGGGGACTCTGTTATTAAACCCTCTTAATTGCCCATCAACCAGAACATGTTTCCATGGATTGAGTATATATGGGAGGTTACGACGTGATGGTGAATAGGCACTTTGTCGGAGCACTGAAGCATCAGAGCCCTTCCCAGTCGTCCATCGTCAAGGACACATGTCACTAGATCACATAGTCTATAGACTCGGTAATTTGGAGGAACTTGGTCGAGATTCTTCAAGGCATGAAGACTCCTGAAGTCGTGAACAATGGAGTAAATCTCAGTCGTTGATAGGTAGGGGACGCGTGGCACCATATCCTTTATTCGAGATACTTGGCACTCTGAGGGATTCAAGAGGTGAGGAATTGGTAAGCTCCAGAGCCATGATGTAACGAGAGCCGTAGATATATGGATCTACGTGGATCCTTATTGAATGTGAGATTGAAGGGCAGAGCAACTATCATTCCAATATGAATGGCATACTGACGTCATTCAAGCTGGTGTGGACCCACATTATGTGTTCCACGTGTCACCTAGGTATGGACGATTCACAGACCCTCTTATTCCTATTAGAGCATGACTCATGCCACCCCCTAATGAAGACACGTGTCACCCCTGGCCCTCACTGCATGTCAACTTCTGGTTTGTGCTCGCCTGGACAACATGGTTGGTGAAGTGTCCAAGATTTCGGGAGTCTGAATAACTTTAGGAGTTCGTAATATTTGGGCCTAGTATAGTAAAGGGATGTTCAATGAAGATCATCGATCATCGTATGTCAAATGTTCAACGATGATCGTTGATTGCTGAAATGCTGAAAGCATAGGACGTCGACCATCGATTGCCAACTATCGAACATCTAAAGAGGGGCATTCTACGCAAAACATCGAATGTCGATTGTTGAATGGATAAGGCAACGTGGTGAGATTTTGGGACTTCGAGGAATGAGAAAGAGGGGTGCTCAGTGCTGAACACCGAAGACCCCAACTAATAATCGCCCAGGTAACTTCGAGAGAAAATAAATTGCAGACCAGAGGTCATATTGTAGTGTGATAGTGACCATTAGAACACTTGTGGTGAGAAGTAGCTAATGGAGATCCATGAATTAGGATTTGAGAGAGTAAGGAAGAACAAAAAATTGATGCCCCATCCCTAGAAAGGGTATTTAGGGATTGGGTGTGTTGCAAATTGGTATCAGAGCATGGAAAAAACGCTTGGCCTGCTTGGGCTCATGCACGAGTCACATAAAAATATTATTAGAAAAAATTTAAGGGAGAGGGTGTGCTACCCTACCCTATTTAGCAGATCATGATTCAAACACAGGCCTATATAGGCCGAAGAACAGTTGAAAGTCTAGGCTAACATGAGCCTGCTGAGAGTACCACTATCGTATGGAATTTAAATGTACAAGTTCATTGAAGGATGTAGATTAAAATTAAGTTGGTATTTTACCCAACGAGATTGAATCGTGCTAATCTATGGCAAGGGAAGCCTATCATTTCTTTGGGAAATGATAGTTGATCCTATAGGAGTGGGATTATGCTGATGGCCAATAATAGCAAGACTCAGATGTGAATGGATTGAAAGGATCTATAGCAGTAATAATTATTAATTTAATGAAGGATTAAACCTTGTATATGTATATAACCCCTTATGATTAGAGGAATGAGTCTGGTGACCATTCTCTCAAAAGGGAGAGCATGCGCAGATATCAGGTTTCGAAGGGAAATGAGAAACATTTTTTTCTTTCTAGGTATAGGGATTACTAGGTAGGGTTTTTCCAATCAAGCTGATAAACGAAGCTGTAGAAATATAGAGTGATTGAGTGAGAAATCACAACATCCTCCCTTGCTTTGTGGATAGGAAACTAGTCTTCCATAATTCTTATGGGAGGAGGAGAATGACCTCTGTCCCTGACTGTCGCTGAACAAAGGGAATAAATCTAGGTGTAATGGTTAAGACTGATTATGACCTAAAGATACTCTGAAGTTTTGAACTAGAATAGTAAGTAACATAATTAGAAATTGTATCTGGGATTTAAGGGAATAGTCTAAATGTTATTAGACATTAAAATCTATTATAAATAAGGTAAAATGGTTAATTAAATGTTGATCTTGAATGTGGTAAAGGAAGTGTTGGGGCACTTATAGAAGCCCAATGGGCCATATTGGCATCCAGAGGTGGATGATAGCCATATGAAAATATCTTGGTATACTCAGATAGCTATAAGAGGGAGTTTAGGAAAAGATTCCCTTGTAGGAATTTGTTGACCAAGAATGGTTTGAGGGATGAAAGATAAGCTTGATAAGTTGTCTTGTTGCCTTGGGGAGCAAATGGATTTTCCCAGATAATATTTCCGGGATGTTGAGTCATCTTATAACACCAGAGGCAAGGATAATTTTTTGTTGGTTGTTTTCATACAAAAAGAGGTACATAGTTATGATTGTGTCTATTAAACTGACCATGTGAATAGCATGTGAATGACTGCAAACTTCCAAACAAGAGAGAAACTCATTGTTGAGTATCTCTATGGAAATTTTCCTAAGAATGGAAGTAAGATCCTTGGGAGAGGGATCTAGAAGTATGATATGTACATGTACATGTATGACCTGGAAAGGGTGCAAGCAATGAGCTTGCATGATGTATGCTTGGGCTAGGGTGTGTAGGATTGAATGCATGGATTTAATGCATTATGAATCTTCTTGATATTAATCCTAATATTAACACCAACTAGGTATGAATAATATTAAATGTGCAAGTGATGAACATGTATGATGTAAGAATGTATGTAGACTAAAGGCACAATATGGCTACCTTGATGAGTGATATGTAAGGTAAGAACTACACTTTCCAAGATTGAATGAATACCATGGATGCATGGCTGACTCTATTTTGAGTAGCCATGAAAGAATGGTTTTGAATGAAATCCTGAGGGGAATGTGTTCCATTCCCTCATGAAAGGCCAATATAAACAGATGAAAGTGTAAATGAGAAAGGATGCTTTGTTTTCATGACAAAAGGCAACATGATTAAGCCTTTGAGGACTGCATGAGAACAATTGTGAACAATCATAAGTTAAATGAATTATGATTATGCATGTGGTTAAGTGGATCATGGATGTAATTTAGCAAAACAAGGAATATGTGTGGACAAATAATATGGATGCATAAATAAGATGCATGTTTATATTCCTTATGGAATATTTGGTAAATAGCCGAAGCTAACTCAAGGTTGAGGCCATCACAGATAGAGAAGGATATGCAATAAGGAAGTTGTGTGTTGAAGGAGTTCCATGTCGAAGAACTGTGTGAAGACTCTATCAGGAGAATGGATTCACCACCTTAATGACTACTGAGAATTGAGTAGTGGGATACAAGCCAATTTATATAAGAATCTTGTATTACATTCTAAAACAAAATATATGAGTGGAAAACTAACCCATGAGTGTAGACCATTCTGATAACCGAATGGTAATGTGCAACGTGCACAGGGTCATGGCTCATTATGAACAAATTCTTTTCTATTAAAGCTTGTTGATGTATATTAAGAGTTAGGGTAAGCCTAGCCAAGGCTGCTCAAGGAAAAGAGAAGGGAGATCACAATAAGAAGTAGATTGCATAAGAAAAGAAGGAGAAAAGGAGGAACACTTTTCTCACCCTAAGAACTCTTTATTGTTTAACAAAATTGTAGGTCTTAGATGAGCAACAATGAAGAACAAGTACAATTGGATAAAGGAGAATAAGTAAGTAATTTTGAATGAATAGGTTTGGTTGAAGCCATATTAAACAAAGGTAGTAAGGCCTTGGAAAAAAATCCCAGCTGGACTAGAAGTCCCAGGATGTGTAGAAGGAATTGGATTTGTTGAGAAATATAGTTGTCAATGATGGACAATCACAAGCAAGGGATGACTATGAGAAGGTGGTTGTTAAAATATTGTTGAAGGGACTTTAAAAGTCCCCATAAATCACCATTGATGAGGCAATATCAGAGAGGGTGCTAGTAGCCAGAGCAGGTATAAAAATGTCCATACCTAAGTGGTATAAGGAATGAAGGAAATTGGTAAGAATTCCTTCTAAAAAGATTCCATTACCTTAAAGATATGAAAATAATTGTGAATGGCTATTGTATTTCATTGCTACCTAAGAAGGATAAGATTCAAGAAAGAAGAATCTGAGCAATAGAGAGAGGAAGTCTATGCCAATCAAGGATGAGTTATAATCCTTGTAAGAAAATACATGAGTAAAGAGTACCATGGTTATAATGACCAATCTAGGGAGATTGGGAATAAAGGTGCTCATAGTTATCACATGGCATGGAATTGCTTCGATAAAATGCATGTTTGCATAAAGGGAAGACAACAGATTTTCCATTGAAGAAGGAGGACCTTCCAATAATTTAATTTCATTGTATAGGTGTTAAAGAAAAGAAAATTTAGGTGGCCATGAGTGTTGGCACCCTGGTTACTAATGAAGGAAGAATGCTTGGGTGCATTCAAGAGAAACTTTTAGTTTCAGGTGTGTTGATTTGGGATCATGATCAGTCTATAGTAGGAAGTGCAGTCCTGCTACAATAATGAACGAGAATGAATAATCCCTATGGTGAAGAGGTTGGTTAAGCTCCAACACGTCATGGAAAGGTGCTTGTCATAAAGTGTGGCAAACTTGAAATAAATGCAAGGGTGCATTGGGTATGAATGTGGCCATGAATATTGGCACATTGATTAAAGTCATTTAATATTTGAACTGTATTTGGAAAATTTAGTATGTTGAAAGGAGGATTACATAAATAATAATACTTGCATTTTTCTTTGTACCTTGAATAGATGAAAATGACTTCAACTGTTAGTAT
>JASDQU010261535.1:0-15586 GCA_032191745.1 Picea mariana
CTTAGTGAGTTGTTAGAAATATTTTAGATGAAGTTGTTTTGTGAGGTTGGGGGTGAAAACCAACCTCGTTTGATTAAAAGTGGGATTGGATAGTCCAATCAAAAAAAGATGGGGTGTTTTTAGAATCCCTTTTGAGGATACCTACTTAGACCACCACGTTTCGAGATGAGGCTATGTGAGTGAGAAAGTGGCTTTTGTGTGTGAGTGAAAGTGTACCAAATTTTAGTTATTTAGATGTCACCTTGCAACATGTGGACATCGCTTGGTCCTTTACAAGAGTTTGATTACCTTAAATAAGCTAGATGTCATTGGTACAACCTTGCGGAATTTTAAAAGCCCTAGGAAAATAGCATGTGGACATTGTGGTCCGTTACTATCCTTTAACTCCCTATGTGTGAGTTAATCTATAAAAAGCATGAAGATATCCTAGATTGAACATGTGGGCATGTGTGGGCCCCTTACAAACTTTTAAACTCTCCTAGTTTTTTGATCTAAGAAAGTAGGAATTCAAACACTATCCTACTTTTGTGACATGTGGGCATGTATGGGCCCTTACAAATTTAAGATATGTTTGAAAAATGAACCTAAGAGGGGTCCCAAAAGGGCTTTTGTCCTCTCCTAAAAGTTTTTTAAATTTTGTTTAAGGGAGATGAGATCGTTTTAGCAATCATTTTCTGGTTCTCAAGATCGCTTGATGGCGCAAGAGAAGAGCATACTCAAGATTGTTACTTGCAACTTCTAGTCCCAAAATGTGAGTTTAGATGTGATTAGAATTTATGTTCAACTTAGATTTATAAACCAAAGCAAGCCATCCACGTGGCAAAAAGCAAATAATGGAAATTGATTTTTTATCCACCTAAGTGCCTATGTTTGTTTGATTATCCTCTTTATAAGTTGAGGGGTCTAAGTGATGCAGTATTTAGAGCATGCATATCATCATTCTTAAGAAGGAAAGATGACTTTCCCCACATCCAAGAGCCTACAATATGAAATTTAGATCAAATGCGCGCCAGCCAGTGCATACGCAGGCGCACAGAGCGCACGAGCGCTATCAAAACTGAGATAGAAAGTGCATGCGCACAGAAGGAAAGTGTTGAACAGGTGCATGCGTGCACGATGCACACCTGTGGGGTGGAAGAACCACGCGCCTATAGAAAATGACCGAGAGAAAAAATCTGGATGGATTTCTCTCAATTCTTTTGTGAATTGACTAGTTAGCAGGTCGGTAGGGGTCGGTTTGTGAACCTGCAAGTTAATGAAATCAAAAGGAAAGAAAAATAAGCCCAAATGAGGGAGGAATTGATACCAACTCCCCAGTATGGTCACCAATCTTTTTGCACCCAATTCTTCACTTGGTGAGCAATTAAAGAGTGCTTACATGCCCAGTTGGGCTCTGCTAGGCATGACAGCTGTAAAAGGAAAGGTTAGAAAGAGAAACTACAAAGTTATAAACAAGAATTAAACTAAAACCAAATAAAACTATTAGCATATGAAAAAATGGAAAATAAATACAAATGGACCAATATCACCAATGTATAAGTTGATCTATTGATGAAATCCAAAGGCACAATGAAGAAAGGGGACTTGGGTCCCTTTTTTCTCCAATGGAAGGCTCTTGAGGCCCTCACTAGCTTGCTCTCCTTACAATGAAAAGATGAAAATGTGGGTGAAATAACTCCAAGCTTATCCACTCAAGAGAGAGGTGGAAAGCCCTATGAAATGGTGTTGATTATGTTTATTTCCAAAGAATGAGTCCTTAGCAATCTTAGCAGCATAACAATACATAGAATTCCTTGAGAAAGTGATGGTTATTCATGGCTTTTTATAGCCCAGCATTGGGTGATTATGTAACCTCTTTAGAGTGTGAAAAGAGGCTCTTTAGGGATCAATTAGGTCTTTGACCAGCCCCCCATGTGGATTGAGCTCGGATTTGGTGTCAAATCGACTTGGGAGCTGATCCATTAGTGGTTGGGAGGCCGACCAATTTCAATAAATGCGTCGTTTAGCAGGTGCGCGGGTTTTTCGCCCAACAGCTGTGCATCGTGCGTGCATGCGCGCATTGTACGTTGTTGTTCCATGCATATGCGCGTACACCCAGATTTTGTAAAGCGCCCTTCAATTTTTGGTCACTTGGTATAGTTTTTTACCCTTTTGCAATGTTGTGGATTTAATCCTGTTCCATGAATAGCTTCATTCCTATTTTGACGATGTGGAATTCATGTCGCCATGTGCGGACGAAATTTCAATGATAACACCAAGCATCTCTAAAGATGATCCCATTTGAGGCACTTTATGGTAGAAAGTGAAACACACTGGTAAGCTGGGATAACCCAACATATAGAGCAGTGGTTGGGCTAGAATTGCTAAGGGAAATGGAAGAGAAAATGTTGAAAATAAAACAAAATTTAAAGGCTACCCAAGACAGGAAGAAAATCTATGCTGATAAGTGCAGAACTCACAGGGATTTTAAAGTGGGTGACCATGTATTCTTGAAAGTGAAATCCATCAGAAGTTCCTTAAAGTTGGGAAGTTGTTCAAAGTTGGCAGCTCGTTATTATGGGCTGTTTGAAATCCTAGAGAGGATTGGTCCAGTAAGTTAAATGATTGCATTTCCCACATCTATGTCTGTTCATAATGTATTCCATGTATCCTTGCTAAAGAAATATATACCTGATGCTAATCATGTTATTGATTGGAATGTGATTCAGGTGGAGAAAGAAGGCGCTTCACAAGTGCATCTGGTGCACATTCTGGACCAGAAAATCAAACATCTCCAGAATCGATCCATAGGAATTGTAAAGGTCCAAAGGACCTGGTATGGTCCCGAGGATACTACTTGGGAGAATGAGGATGCAATGTAGGAAGAATACTTGCATCTTTTTGAGGATTTTAAAATTTATTTGTACATGGGTATATGATGCACCGAGGATAGTGCATAAATAAGGGGAGGGGATTGTAATATCCCTAAGGCCGAACCCAATTTCAAATGTAAATACAAATGTACATAAGTGTAACAACCGTATAATTTCTAAACCTCATTAAGTTTCATAAACATTTTATTTAGTAAACTGAAACAATAACTTCCTAGCATAATATTGATTTTCATAACAGCAACTTCAGTAACTTAGATTTATCAATAAATATTGAATTCATGGCAGAAATAAATAAATACATAACTTAACAAGTACCTGGTTCTGATGCTAATTTCTGTTGCCTTTGTGCCTTGCTGCTGCCTTCCTGCTACCTGCTACATAGATCAACCCTGCCACAAACAGGAAAATAACTGCCCAAAACTACTGTCCTCCCTGCCAACTAGGAAAACTACCTAGCTCCAGGATATCTATGGATATCCTGGCCCCCGTGCCCAAAACCTCCAGCAACTCAGTGCCTCAACTGATCAAATGCCACAGTGCCAAACTCTCTACTCACAGCTAATGTCATATATCTCAGAAAAATCCCTCCTCCTCCAAATCCATCCCTCTCCCATGTCGAATGCCCCTCACGTCCACCTCCCTTTCTCCCTTATCCCTCCTTCACCGATTCCTCCTTTACTCCCTTACCTGCCCTCGTCCCTGTCCCTTATCCCTCCATTAATGTTTTATCTTCTCGGGACTAACAGGCTCTCCCTCTCTACATACGCAACCATTTTATAACATTTCTCATTGATTTCTTAAGATTTCTTTCTCACGTCATTAAATGTGATCTATAGTTAAAGTATTACTTAGTTAACCACAATTATTTTCTTTAATTAATTTTACTTTATAATCTTTAAACATTTACCCAATTAGGGTCATTACAATAAGAAGGTGAGCTGATTTGATATCATTTTTGTATGCACATTTCATGGCATAGTGAGTGCATGTACTACGTAGTAAAATGAGGAAGTGTGCACATTTCATGGCATCGTGTGTGTGCAATGTAGAGGCGAAGGAGCCTTATGTATACAATATGTTTTATAGGTTGGTGAGCCAGTATTATAAGATAGGATGCTTATGTTTTGATTAGACTCGAAAGCCTAGATGTTAAAGGCCAGTGCACCTATTTTTGTACATATCTCATATTTAATATAAGATACATTGTTGCGCGTAGATCAACCATGATAAAATGGATGGGGGACTAAACTCGACTAGTTAGGGAAAGGGAAGGGGCTAAGTTAAAGAATATTATATTAATATTTCTTAAATCATAAAGTATGGATAATTATGTTATCCTAAGTTCTAAGTTGGGGCCAAGTGGGCCAAAGTAACTTCCAACATGAAAAGTGTCAAGTTGGGGGAATGCATACATATTGTTGGACTTAGTTCATTTCCGGGAACTCTCCATCACTCAGACCATCATCTTTCCCATGAATCATCCATCACTGAGATATAAAGTCAATCATCCATGAATATTGGTAGCCATTGAGTTATCATTTGTATCTTCATGACTTTACCTGAACCCGTATCTAGAGCCTTTGGTTGGGTAACCGTTAGCTTGGGAGAAGGATTGAAGAAGCAGGTTGTCAGGCTGGTGGGATATTGAAGAGGCAGGTTGTCAGGCCCGTGATAAATTCTTTGGGTGAGAGAATTGTTGGAGATTGATTTCCTAAAGGTGCTGAACTACATTTGCAAGGCTCTTAGACTTCATATCTAGCCTATTGCTGAAGCCCTGGAAGGGAAGTGGGGCAGCTGAGGGATTGTTGAGCAGAGAAGGGGCAGACTTCCTTGGGTGGGACAAGCATGTGGGGAATGGGGGACTGTAGGTTGTTAGTTGAGTGAGCACCTAATATGGAGTCTTTCCTATTGTTCATGAGCCTTTAGCCTGGTTAGGAACACCTTTACCTGGGTGGAGTTTAGTCTCAGCTCAGGGGTGACTCACGATTGAGAGTGATGAATAGTGTGGTCTAAGGCTGGGAGGTTTGTGGAAGTTCTACACGCAATTGGTGATATTATCACAAAGATAAGTGTTAATTATGTGATTAATTTACATTCTGCGTTGTTACTCACGTGTTATTTTTATGGTTTTATCCTATGCGTGATTATAGTTGTCTGTATGCTTATGGGTATTACATATATATGCTGCAGGTATATGTTACTGCTATTTTAGTGTGAATCCATGCATTTACATAGTGTATTTGTCTGTTCACGTTTTATATATATTAAGCTTCTACAAGAGTTCTATGTGTGCATATGTTTTAATTGCATGCAGTTAGAAAATTATATGTGACATAACTTAGTTAGGATGCTAAGTATGCTACATTATGTTCCGCACAGAGAACGGATGTGTTATTTAGTGTACCATGGCCCGACATGAATGGTTGGGGATTTTACAAATTGGTATCTGAGCATGAAAGAGTGTTCTGGAGTAGCATGACCTAGCCTGTTGAAGGCTGGGAATGTTACAAAGATGGTTTCAGAGCTAAGTAAAACATTCGAGGAGTGACATGTCCCAGCCGGTGTGAGGCCGGGGATGTTACACCCTGTATCCATCTAAGCTAGGATTTATGAAATGAAAAACCGTGATATACTTAAATAATTTTAAGCATGTTTAGCTCCTTCATTAATGATGATTTACTACGAGGATTTCATGGTTTTGGGTGTCAGGAATTCTGGTGATCCTTCGAGGTATGATTCTTGAATCCTGAAATCGTGATGTGATTAATTAATTTTAATCACTTTTAAAGTTTTGATTAATCATAGTTTAACACAGAATGCAGTTTCGTGACTTCGCATGTCAGGATTTTGATACTCTTCACATATTGAATTGTTAGGTTTGTGAAACCACGAAACTCGATACTTTGAAAATTGTCCTAGCAATTTGACTTTTTAATGAAAATGCGGCTCCATGAATTTTAAGTATTTTAGACCATTGGATTTAGCGGAAGACTTCATCAATGGTGATATCTAAGAGCGCATTTGACTTTATGAAAATTTTAAATTCTAAAGTTTTAGAAAAATATAATATGTTTCAACAGAGAGACTGATGAGAGAGCAAAGTCAGATAAATGCTCCAGTGTTTCCGAGCTTAAATCAGTTGCAAAGGAAAATGAAGAAGGGATCAAACTCAAGGAAAAATGAAGAAGGAAGGTGCCATGAAATAAGGGATGATTGTGGAAGAGTTGGTTATTCCAGAAGTGCCAGCAGATCTTATGGACACCACCCACCTCCTTACTCAGAAGGAAAGTTTTATGCATCAAAAGATACCGCAAGAAGTCTTGAGGTGTCTCTTGTTAGACACTAAAGAAGGAAACAATAGGTATATAGTTTGAAAGGAGAGATGAGGAAGCTCAAGCCACCTTCCTTTGAGGGTGAAAGAGAAAGGGAGTATGATGTCGAATCCTGGTTGCTTGGGCTCAATAGATATTTTTAGTTGCATAACTATTCATCCAATCTGGAAGCCAGGATTGCCACCTACCATTTACACGGGAAAGATGCAATGTGGTGGGACCAACTAAAGAAAGTGGAGGATGTAATAAATGTAGGATCACTTGGAAGCAGTTCAAGAAGTACTTCCAGAAGGAGTACCTCTGAGAGCATTCATATGACAAGAAAATGCATGGCCAGCAGATCTTATGGACACCACCCACCTCCTTACTCAGAAGGAAAGTTTTATGCATCAAAAGATACCGCAAGAAGTCTTGAGGTGTCTCTTGTTAGACACTAAAGAAGGAAACAATAGGTATATAGTTTGAAAGGAGAGATGAGGAAGCTCAAGCCACCTTCCTTTGAGGGTGAAAGAGAAAGGGAGTATGATGTCGAATCCTGGTTGCTTGGGCTCAATAGATATTTTTAGTTGCATAACTATTCATCCAATCTGGAAGCCAGGATTGCCACCTACCATTTACACGGGAAAGATGCAATGTGGTGGGACCAACTAAAGAAAGTGGAGGATGTAATAAATGTAGGATCACTTGGAAGCAGTTCAAGAAGTACTTCCAGAAGGAGTACCTCTGAGAGCATTCATATGACAAGAAAATGCATGAATTCTTTGAACTCCGACTAGGAAGCATGACTATGACAGAATACGAGAAGAAGTTCTTGGGATTGTTAAAGTATGTCAGGCTCATTGGTGATGAGAAAGTGAAAATAAAGATATTTCTAAGTGGACTTCCAACCTTTTATAAGGAAAAGATCAAGTATGATGAACCCAAGCCCTTGACTCAATCCACCAGGAAGGATAAATACCTATATTAGCAAGGCCATGGAAGAGAATCCCTGCAGAAATCTTGGAAGGACATGAAAAATGTGAAGTCTGATCCGAGGAGGAAAGGATTGAAACCTTTGTTCAATAGGAATGAGCCTAATAGAAATCATCAAGATCAATATGCTAAGGGATATTTCAAGAAGGAATATTCCTTGGGAAAAAGGGGAAGACCACCAATCTAATGCTGGGGATGCAAGGATGATCACTTGTACAAGGATTTCCGAAACAAAAAAGACAGAGTGAAGACTTTGCACAATATCCAAGAGGCTACAACAGTCGAATATATGGGAAGAATCTATGAAAATTTAAATGATCGACAAGCAGAGTACCAGTCCAATATGATCGAGGTCGAAGGTAAGATCATAAATCAACCTTTTGCTATTTTGATTGATTCAGGAGCAAGTCATTGCTTACAATGATCCTAAGATAGTGGATAGATTACATTTGGAGAAAATTGAAATTGGAAAAGAAAGTTTGGTTCAATTAGCCACTGGAACTAAAATATGAATCCATGATATGGTCAAAAGTTGTTCCTTAAGTCTTAATGGCATGAATACTAGTATTTATCTAAATATCATACCATTGGGGTATTATGATATTCTAATTGGAATGGATTGGTTGGAGAAGCATCATGTTGTCCTATATTTTCATAACAAGACATTTACATGTCTTGATGGAAATGGAAAATAGAGCACTGTGACAGGAGTTCCAAGACCCATATTTATAAGGGAGATTTGAGCCTTACAACTAAAAAGATGTTTCAGGAAAGGATGTCAATTGTATGCAACTCATATGGAAGATCCAAAAAATACAAATGGGCCAACCCTCGAATATTTCTCGGTACTATAGGAATTTGAAGATGTATTCCAAGAAATACCCAGATTTCCAACAAGAAGGGAGATATATTTCTCAATTGATTTAGTGTCAGGAGCTACCCCGGTGTCAAAAACACCTTACAGAATGAGCACACCAGAGTTAAAATAATTACAAATGCAGTTGGAGGAATTGTTGAAGAAAGGTTACATACGTCCAAGTGTTTCACCTTGGGAAGCACCGATACTTTTTGTCAAAAAGAAGGATGGAACCCTAAGGTTGTGTATTGACTTCCGACAGCTAAACAAGTACACTATAAAGAACAAGTATCCTCTACCATGAATTGATGAAATCTTTGATTAGCTAAGAGGAGCAAAGATATTTTCAAAAATTGACCTGAGGGCAGGATACCATGAGGTAACAATCAAGGAAGAAGACATTCACAAGACAAACTTTAGGACCAGATATGGGAATTAGGAATTTGTAGTGGTGCCATTTGGACTGACCAATGCACCAATTGTCTTCATGTTCTTAATGAATGTCATTTTCATAAATTATTTGGATAAGTTTGTCATAGTATTCCTGGATGACATACTTATCTATTCTAAGTCTGAAGAGGAGCATGAACATCACTTATGAATGGTATTGCAAGTACTGAGAGAGCATCAGTTGTATGCCAAGTTGAGTAAGTTTTCTTTCTATCAAAATCACATCCATTACTTGGGACACATTATTTTAGATCAGGGCATAGGAATAGATCCAGAGAAGATCAAAGCCATTAGAGGATGGCCAACACCAAGAAATGTGTCAGACATCAGATATTTTATGGGATTAGTTGGATACTATAGAAGGTTCATAGTAGGTTTCTCTAAGATTGCTCATCCCATCACTTCTTTGCAGATGAAGGGAACTAAATTTGAATGGACACTCAAGTGTGAAAATAATTTTAATTTGTTGAAGGAATTATTTACTAGTTCACATGTGTTAAATATTGTTGACCCAAATGAAAGTTTTTTCCTATGTATAGACACATGTAAGGAACGACTTGGGGGATTCCTCATGCAAAATGGACATGTCATTGGATATGACTCAAAAAATCATAAGGAACATGAGAGGAACTATGCCACCCATGACTTGGAACTTGTTGCCATTGTTCATGCCTTGAGGATGTGGAGGCATTGTCTCATGGGGAAGAAATTCGAATTAAGGAAAAACCACATTGGCATGCAGTATCTTTTTGAACAACCAAATTTGAATGCTAGGCAAACAAGATGGATGGAATTTTTAAGTGAATATGACTTTGATATCAAGCATATCAAGGGAAAGGAGAATAAAGTTGTTGATTTACTTAGTAGAAGAGTGCATATCATGCATGCTTCTGTTGTGAGTATGCATCAGTCAGACTTGAAAAGAAGAATTTTATATCATTTTGTTACAGACCAACATTAGCTACAGGTAAAGGAAAACTTACAGCAAGGAGATCTGCAACAGAAAATAAAGGAGTATGAGATAAAGGAAGACTGACTACTCATCCATAAAAATTAAATCTATGTTCCTAGTTCTGGAGAACTGAGGAATTTGGTACTGAAGGAAATGCATGATGTTCCTGATGCTGGTCATCTCAAGTTACCGGAACATAATTATAGAAGTAAGAAGTCAGTTCTTTTTTCCAAAAATGAAGAAGGATGTTGCTGATTACATCGCTCGATGTATGGAATGTCTGGAGGTGAAGGTTGAGCATAGGCACCCAGCGGGTTTGTTGCAACCATTGCCAATCTCAGAGAAGAAATGGGAAGTGATCACCATGGATTTCATTATAGGATTACCTAAAATGAATAAGCAACATGATTCAATCATGGTGGTGGTTTACAAATTAACAAACGTTGCTCATTTTGTGCCTATGAAGACAACACATTGAACGACTAATATTGCAGAAATTTTCATGAAGGAAATTGTTAGGTTGCATGGGATACCTAGGAAAATCATCTTGGACAGAGATACGAAGTTTACCTCCAATTTTTGGAGGGGATTGTTTAAAGGATTTGGCACAAATATAAACTTTATCACAACATATCATTCCTAGACAAATGGAAAAATAGAGAGAGTCAATCGAATAATTGAAGACATGTTGAGAATGTATGTGATGCATAAGCCATCTAAGTGGGAAGATTACTTACACTTGGTTGAGTTTTCATATAATAATGAGTATCAATATTCTTTGATAATGAGCCCATTTGAAGCCTTGTACGGTAGGAAATGCGATACTCCATTAAGCTAGGACAATGTAATGTACCTAAAAAACTATTACAAAAAAAAATGTGTGTACAATTATCCTTGCATAGTTTCGAGATTCAAGCAATTAAGTATTATGTTATAAAGCTTGCGTCTGGAAGTTTGCTAGAGACATTACTATCATTGATTGTCTTTACTAAGCAACTTGAAACTTCCTACTCGGCGATACAATGAGTGTATACTCCTCCCTTCAATGTTATTTAAAGTCTTGTAAAAATTACCAATATTTTCTTATTTGATGATGTCTATAACACCAACACAGATTTAACTATATGAGTGACTTGTAAACAGGTCTGTTACTTCCATACCTCCGATCGGGGAAAGTATCTCCAATCAACACACAACAACTCCTAAAATTGCGAAAAGTGACCAACATGTCAGGATTTCGGAGTTCGAGATTTCACGAGTAAAACAACCAACATCAATGCACACCAATTCCCAAAATCGTGAAAAGTGACCAGCATTTTGGGATTTCAGAGTTCAGGATTTCGCTAATACAACAGCTAACATCAACACACAACAACTCCCGAAATCGCAAAAAGTGACCAGCATTTCAAGATTTCAGAGTTTGGAAATTCGCGAATACAACAGCTAATATCAACAAATACAAACCTCTGAAACGAAAAAAAAAGGGAAGGTTGGACTAGCACTTCAGGGTTTCAGGGTTCGAAACTTCGTGAGTTCAAGTGTCCGAAACTTCAACATATACGAACTTTTGAAATGCGAAAATGAAAAGTGGGGCCTGCATTTCAGGGTTTCAGGGTTCGGGACTTCGTGAGATCAAGTACCCAAACAGGAACATATGAAAACTTATGAAATGCTAAAAAGGAAACATGGGGCCTGCATTTCAGGGTTCGAGACTTCGTGAGCTCAAGTACCCAAACAACATATGCAAACTTCTGAAATGTGAAAAAGGAACGGTGAGACCCGCATTTCAGGGTTTTGGGTTTGGGAGTTCGTGAGTTCCAGTGCCCAAACATCATCATTACACAACTTTTGAAATGCGAAAAGGAAAGGTGGGGCTCTCATTTCGGGGTTTCGGGGTTCGAGATTTCGTGAGTTCCAGTGCCTAAAAATTAACATAAACAAACTTCCGAAATGAAAAAAAAACATGCCCAGCACTTCTGGATTTTGGGGTTCGAAATCCCGCGACTTCAAAAGCCAAAACATCAAACACAAATAATTCTCGAAATTGAAAAAAGGAATGTGGACCAACATTTTGGGATTTTGGGATTTGGGGTTTCGGGTTTTCAAAAACCAAACAACAATACACAACAACTCCCAAATTCTGAAAAGTGAAAGGGTGTGGGACAAACACTTCAGGATTTCGGAATTCGGGGTTTCAAAAGTTAACATCCAACATACAACAACTTTTGAATTGCAAAAAATATAGGAAAGTGGGACTCGCACTTCGAGATTTCAGGGTTTGGAAAAGAAAGGGAACTTCACATAAGTGTAACCCGCAAGTCCTGAATGCCAAAATTCACATTATTTTCATAACTCTAAGATTTTTGCCTTGTATTGGTATTCTTGTTTTGTGAAAATAGTAGGGGTAGAAGGATTCTATATCCGTTTACCTGACAGAATTATGAAAATCTAAACTTATCAGTTTATACGCACAGAAGGGCACAAAGGATTAAAAATTTCTGTATAAGGTAAATTCTATAATATTCACTTAGAGCCTCTTTTAATCAATGCATTACACGTCAACAGTACTAGATCTGTGCATCTATGTAAATACATTATTAAGAATATCATTCCATCAGAGATTGGTCATTATAAATGATGTTCCGAGGGATCTGAGTTTGGTTTCCTAGGGATTTATCTACATAGAGGATCTGTCTCATTGACGTTAATCTCCTCCTTTCTTTACTTACTTATAGAAATATAATTACAGATTTCCTTCACATATATTCCCCACAAAAAACAAAATGGAAAGCGTTACAGTTCTGATTTAATCAATACAATGCATCAGAAAAATCATTCAGACAGATAATGGACAACATTCCAGTTCAGATTTAATATGACATCGAAATAAAAACATAGCCATTCATAATAGATAGGGGTAGATCAACATATCTAAATATAATCCATGGGAAGACAAAGGGAAAAACCACATTCCTCCCAACCGTAGAACAGGGCATCCAAAGTCACTTTCCCGATTCACCCCCTATCCTGACCATGAATCCATGAGGGAAAACTTGGAAACTCCTCCTCAACAATGTCCTTCAATTCCAACAGTTATCCTCTTGCCTCACACTTACTCAACAATGCTCATAATAGCAAGGCGATTCTATTTTTCAACCAGCTCCTCTTGCCCCTCACTCAATCCCCAGTGTTCATAACAGCAAGAGAGCTCAGAAATCCTTTCCCAACATACTTGGTAGCATCTTGCCTCCTCACATATGCTATTTATCAATTTTTGCCCAGGTCTTTTTTCCTCCTTTGGGGATTTTCACAGCTTTCTTAATCCTTGATTCTTAGGGGCTACCAGTGGCCAAATCTCTAATTTTCCACTTGCAATAATCATCCTAGAGGCAGTTCCAACTTGTTCCCCACTCATGGATTCATGGTCAGCTGATTTTTAACATGGTTGTTCCATTTGTCCTCCTACAGTTAATATAAATATTATGTTGTGATACAAGTGTCATAGTCAAATAGTTAGTTGAGTCCAAACAGATCTCTTCCCAATAGTCACAATAATTAAATACAATTATTAAATTCGAAATTCATAATTTCCATAAATGGCAAAAATTTTCCAGATTCGAATTTGCCAAAAATGGAAATAAATTTCTAGCACACAAAAATAAAAATATTTTATTTTTGGCGGATGTCACATCCTTTCCCCCTTTAGTAAAACACTGTCCTTAGCCTTCATTCCTTTCCTAAAATAGAATTGGATGAGATTTCCGCAAATCTCCCTCCAATTCCCAAGTGGCCTCCAAAGGACTAAAGTGCTTCCATTGCACCTTTACCTGAGCAACGACTCTATTCCGAAGTGCTATTTCTCTCTGGTCCAGATTGTGTAGGGGTTCCACTGGGAACTCGCCCTCGGGTTCCACCTGCACCAAGTTCCGATCAATCATATGAGTAGGGTCATGAATATACTTTTTCAACAAAGAAACATGAAATACATTATGAATTCTTAGATTAGCTGGAAGTACAAGATGATATGCTACGGGTCCAATTCGAGCTAGTATCTCGAAGGGCCCACAAAAACTGGGTGCCATCTTGGCACAGTTCCCCAACTTCAGCGAGATTTTGCGGGCTTTGATATTCAAATAAACATGGTCTCCCACTTGAAATTCCAAGTGTCTTGTTTTCTAATCTGCATAGCTCTTATGTATGTCCTGTGCTTCTTTCAAGTTCTGTTGTACCCTTTTTACCATGTTCTCCATTTCTTGGAGCATCTCTAGTCCAACCATGAGTCTGTCAGCCGGGTTATCCCAACTAATTGGAGTTGTACACTTTCTGTCATATAGTATTTTGAAAGGGCTCAACTTAGTCGAAGTTTGGTACCCATTGTTATATGCAAATTCTACCAAGTGTAGGTAATCTTCCCACTTGTTCGGCCTTGTTCTTACATACATGCAGAGCATATCCTCTATGATTTGGTTTGTCCTTTCGGTCTGTCCATTCGTTTGTGGATGATAACTTGTACTGAAATTCAAATCAGTATTTATCCCTACAAACAATTCCTTCCAAAAAGTGGATGTGAATTTTACGTCTCTATCTGAAATCACCATTTTAGGAATACCATGCAGTCTAAAAATTTCTTTCATGAATATTTCAGCAATGTTAATAGCTTTAAAAGTAGACTTTACAAGAATAAAGTGTGCAAACTTACTGAGTTTATCAATTACAACCATGATTGAATCATTTTGTTTCTGAGTTTTAGGAAAACCTGTTAAAAAGTCCAACGATATGGTCTCCCATTTCCATTCTGGTACTGGTAATGGCTGTAATAGGCCAGCTGGATGCTGGTGTTCGGCCTTAACCTGCTAACAATCTTGGCACCCAGCCATGTACTCTGTTGATTCGCCCTTCATATTAGGCCAATAAAATAGTTTTCTGCGTGTTGTTATCATTTTCTTGTAATCTGGATGGCCAGAGTATGGTTTCTTATGCACTTCCTCTAAAATAGTTAATTTTAGATCTACTGAATATGGTATTTAAAGTCTGTTTTTAAATCTTAATAGTCGCTTCTTGTCAATACTTATATCTGGGTTATCTGAGTTTGCGATACTGTTTTGAAATTCTTCTATTATCTTATTGTAATTTCCATCGTCGATACCTCCCGTCCTTATTCTTTGTTCCAGATCACTTTTTGACCTATTGATGTTTATCTCAATTAACCCATGGATTATGTGGCTTAAAGCATCTACTACTTTATTTTCCTTACCCTTGATATGTCTGACCTCGAAGTCAAATTTTCTCAAGAAGGCTAGCCACCTTGCCTATCTTTCATTAAGGTCTGGTTGGTTAAATAGATATTTCACCCTGCTATTATCCGTCAATAGTAAGAATTTTCTACCCATTATATAGTGTCGCCACATTTTTAAGGCATGTATTACTGCTGCCAATTCTAAGTCATGAGTGATGTAATTTCTCTCGTGTTCCTTTAATTTTTAGGACTCATAACAAATCACGTTCCCTTCCTGAGTTAGAACACCACCTAGTCCCTCTTTACTTGCATTAATGCATACTGTGAAGTCTTTATCTGGGTCTACTACCTTCAAGATGGGCGCCGATGTCAATAATTCTTTTAGCTTGTTAAAACTATCTTGACACTTTTGTGACCAGTTAAACTTGGTCCCTTTCTTTTGTAATGATGTGATAGGGTAGGCTATCTTGGAGAAACCTTCTATGAATTTGCGATATTATCCGGTGATTCCCATGAATGACCGGATATCTTCCACATCCTTAGGCACTGGCCATTCCATAATTTATCTTTTCCGGGTCTACGAAAATACCTTTCGAAGAAAAGACATGTCCTAAATATTGTATTTCTTTTTGATAAAAATCACATTTTTTAAATTTTACGTATAGTTTTTGTTTCCTCAGTGTTTGCAGAACTATTCGTAAGTGTTCATCATGTTCCTCCTCCATTTTAGAATAGACTAGAATATTGTCGATAAATACTACTACGAACTTGTCTAAGTACTGGCTGAAAATGTTGTTCATTAAGCACATAAATGTGGCTGGTGCATTAGTGAGTCCAAAAGGTATGACTACAAACTCGTAGTGTCTGTATCTTGTTCAAAAATATGTTTTGTTTATGTCCTAGTCCTTTATCTTA
>JASDQU010261536.1:0-15606 GCA_032191745.1 Picea mariana
GCAACAGCTTAAGTCTCTGCCATTAAAAATGGTGGTGGTTTCAGGGCCATTCCAGTAGTGGGGCCTAGATTTCATTGGAGAAATTCACCCTGCTTCTAGTGGCCAGCATAGGTGGATCCTGACTGCTACATATTTCCTTACCAAGTGGATTGAAGCTACCCCCACCAGGAGTGCTTCCCACAAGGTAATCATTGGGTTCTTGGAGGACCTCATCACAAGGTTCGACTGCCCGAATAAGATTGTCACCGATAATGCAGCCGCTTTCGGGTCTGAACCACTAGCCAAGTTCTGTGAACAGTTCGGGATCAAATTGATTCATTCCACCCTATATTATCCACAGTGCAACGGTCTAGCAGAATCCTCCAACAAAAGCCTGATAAGGATCATCAAAAGGTTGTTGGAAGACAACAAAAGGGCCTGGAATTCAAAGATGAAATTCGCCCTATGGGCTAATCGGGTGACTACAAAGAGATCTACAGGTCTCTTCCCTTTCCAGTTAATCTACGGAGCCGAAGCCGTCTTCCCTTCTCAGCTGGCCCATCCTGTAGAAAAATTCCTCCAAGATTATCAAGAAGAGCCCAATGACATGGTCAGAAGGATTCATCAGCTAGTAGAAGTCCAGGAGGTCAGGGAACAGACAGTGGATAGGATTCAGGACCATCAGCAAAAGATCAAGAAGGGCTTCGATAAGAAGGCTAAGAAGGAGCGGTTCCAGACTGGAGACCTGGTGCTAAAGTGGGATGCTCCTAAACAAGATAAGGGAAAACATAGTAAATTTGAAGCCCTGTGGATTGGGCCTTTCAGGATCTCCGAGACCTTCTCAAATAACACATACAAGTTGCTAGGTTTGGAAGGTGAAGAAGTTTTCAACTGCCCAGTGAATGGGCACTTCCTGAAGAAATGTTTTGTCTGAGCCTTCGATGGCTCCTTGGTTTGTAAATATTGTTCTTTCTATTTCTTGGTTCATTTCTGTTTTAATTTCTATGGCCTAGTAATGAATCCATAGCCCAACAACGAGGCACTGGAACTGCAAAATGAGTCCTTAGAGCATCTCAGGGATGACTCTATCCCCCATGGAGCCTAATGTTAGCAACAATTGTGGTATAGGGGAACAAAGGTATGCACGTCTGTTGGATTGCGCGATAGATGCCCAGGCGCAGCACACCGAAGAAATTTGCTTGGGGACCGAGTTAAACAAGCGAGCCTGATCATGGACATGAGAAGCAGTGAAAGAGATCCAGACCGTCCATTTAGGAAAGGATGCGTGGCGGAAGATCGACACCAATAGGAAAGTCCCGACACGGAAGTGCCCATCGGGGAGCTTGAAGCCATCGGATTTCGGGAAATTGCGAGTTTGGAGGGTGCGTGCTTGTTGACATTGCAAACCGAAAAATCCTGATGGGAAGTATGATCGAGGGCATATGATAGTGGTCGCTTGGACCAAGGCCTAATCCAAGGGATAGCACGAAAGGCGCATCAGCAATCGGGAAATCGCGAGTCCCAACGACTTGTGTATTGAGACATTGAAAACGCCGAAATCCCGATAGGAGGGTAAGGCCACGATCACGGAGGCATGGTCACATAAGCCAAGGGCTAAGCCGTAAGGGCCAGCGTGTGAAGGAGCGCATCGGGGATCCGAGGATCGGGAGTTCTAGGTACATGTGCACCTCGGCACCGCAAACCCCGAAACCCCGAAACCTCACCACGTACCTCCACTATCTATCCCTTGCTGCCACGTCCTATCCCCATGTCATGCCAACCCATAATTTCTTCCCGGCGCCTGTGTCTCCTCCACCTGGCTCGTACACTTCAAAGCCCATGAATTATTCCACTTGCATTTGCCCTATCGCTTTCCCTCTGCCACATCCATCCACATGGCCTCTCCTCATCCCATATCCACACCGAGCACGCCAAGTCACCCCTGCCTAATCACCGTCCATACACCACTTCACGTCAAGTTCTCCAGTCATCACGATGGCCTCCGCGTCTACCCGCTAGCCTCAACATAAATTCTCCTAGCAAATCCAAACGGAAGAATGAGAAGGCCCCCATGTCCTGTAAGTACAGAGTCTACTGTGGCCTTTCTCGATCCAAGTGAATCAGTTATTGCAGCAGTTGATGGTGGTTGGGCATCTTTTCCACCATAAATGGAAAGTCCAGGAATGACTGTAAGTTTTTCATTTCATTCACAGGTCCTTTGGGAGCGCATTTGCGTTTTAATGAAGTTCACAAATATTCAAAGACTGTAGGCGCAGTAAACATGCAGACGTAATGTCTTCAATTCTATGTCTCAAATTGGCTTCTGTGTTTTTGCTCTAAGTATTTATAGGAGTTTTCCCACATTTTGTAGGTATCGATGGTTGAGTAGAGCTCCTGGTGGTAAAAGTTTAATGAAGCACTAATACTCTGGTTATGTATGAACTTCTGAGACTTCTTGCCTTATGAATGCCAGTTTCTTTCATATATTTGTCAAAATTGGTTAGAGCAGCTCGGAATTGGAAGATCCAGTCGAGCTTTGACTATTATAGGATGATGTATGTTGGATCACTGTAATAGTTATGTTGTGTCTAACCATTTCTTGTGATTTTCCCAGCGCTGAGTGACTTGGAATTGGAGGATCCAGTCAAGTCCCCCCTCATTTTCTTGAGACCCTGAACCAAGCGGAGCTTGTATCCAAAGTCTTTCTTCTGCAAACTACTGTAATCATGTTGCCCAAAGTTGTTTGCTCACCTTTCTATCAAGTCTTCCACCTATTCACTCATTAATCAACTCACTGGCTGAAGTTAGGATTCCAGACCTCCTTTGTTCCCTGCGTACCAGATACAATCTATGAGTTAGAGTGATACCTCCTCGAGCCATTATCTCCATTCGATCACCCCTTACAAACAAATCGTGACATAAAACTGATGGGTGTTGGGCTCTGCTCCTGCAAGCAATCCAGGAGTGACTTCCAACACTAACAGATTTGAATATCCTATGACTCTACAAAGATGTTCTCATACTTAGTTCTTGTTTATTATATGGGTCGGAGGATGCTACTGGAAATAAAGAGTTACACAAAGGTGACAGATCATTACAAGCAAAAAGTCAGTTTTTGGATTCTTCAAGTGAAGAAGTTGGCCTACTACTGAAAGTTGAAGCTATGTTGAAGTTTTCTCTAGAAGTATACACTAGTGAAACACCTAGAAGTGGACTTGGCTCACCTGTTTTAGAAGACCATATACTCCTGAATCAAGAAGAATGCTAAGCGTGTAATAAAGCTATAACCCAGGTGTATAGACTCCACACTATCTTCAATTTTTTATTAGAATTTTGAATATATCTTTAAAGGAAATAGTGATTTTAATTAGAAGGAATTCCAACCTGAGTTCAAGAAGCAATAAATGCATGTACAATTTGGAAATAAGTTGTATGAGCATCGATTTGGCACTCATTCTAATATTGCTATGGTGCAAAAGAGAAAATAAACATTTCCATTTACTACTAGTTTGACTTCCACAAAAAGAAGTAGGAAGATTTGTTCAGTCAAATGAAACTAAAAATGGCACAAGTGGTAAAGGATCCTTAATTTTACCTTGAATAGTTGACTATTGATGTTGAATGTGAGATGCTACAAGCTGCTATGTGTAAGATAAGGCACATGTTGAAAGTAATAACATTTGACTTGGCTCAAACCATTTGGTTGTCGGCACTTTGTTGGATTGGCTATCAAATGCTTCATTATGCAATGAAACCAACATGATGCCTGGAAATGTTTCTACTAAACATAAACCAAGAAGAAGAAGTGTTTCATGTTTGAACTAAACATGAACCAACAGAGATAAGCCTTTTGGCTGCATAGAATTTCAAGAATGAGAAATACATAGATTTCTTTTGGACTTTCCATGATCGATGTTGGTTGTGAATATGGAATCTTATGCCCATTATACGACATTGAAACAAGAAGGGCATTATTTAGGCTTGATGCTAAAAGAGTTACAAGAGACAGTGATGTTATATCATAAATAAGAGGGGATAAATAAGATGGAACTAATATGCATATGTTGATTCCTTTTCATGGTGAATTCCCAAGCTAAGAAAGAGATTGTTGATGGACCTACATGATTGGCTACATAGGATTTCCCCAATGTCCACAGGGGATATTAATGAGTGCCCATGAAGGAAGGAAGTAAGGAGACCCTGCTAAGACATGTGGAAGTTTTAAATTCATTTTTGAGTTGGTATCTGTAAAGAGAGTTACATGAATCATCAAATTTAGTGACTATTTCTCTTATCTCTATTTTTCTTTATAGGTATGATGATGAATCTACTGAGTGAAGGGAAAAAATAATCTGATGGGTTTGTGTGTGTATCTATCTATCTATATATTCCTTTTCATTGATGACCAAGTTAGGAAAGAGATTGTTTATGGAACTACAAAATGGGCTTCACAGGATTGCCCCAATGCCCATAAGTTCTCTTAATAAGTGCCCATGAGGGAAATAAGTAAGGAGACACCTAATAAGACATGTGGATATTTTAAATTCATGTTTGAGTTGGTATTTGTAAGGAGAATTACATGAATCATCAAATGCAGTTACTCATGCTTTTATCTCTATTTTTTCTTACATGGATGATGATGACTCTGTTGAGTGAAGGGAAAAATAATCTGATGCATTTGTGTGTGTGTGTGTGTGTGTGTGTGTGTGTGTGTGTGTGTGACTATAGTTGCAATTGACAATTCTATCTGCATATGGTGCCATGGAACTCTTATGCAAGTATGCACTCATGAGCACTACAACATTTATGAATTATGTGTTTACAAGGAGTATGTATATGACATTCTTATAAGAAACGACTCTTGGTATCCTAATCAATGTTCCTTATCAATGTTGGATGTTATTGGAAATGTGTTTTTGTTGATGATATCCATATATGTGTTGGAACTCTTATATTCTTATGAAAGAAGAATTATTGGCATTCATATATAATTTCATTACAAGTATTATTGTATGTGAGGAATATTGCACTACATTGTTGCCTTTCTTCCCAGTAATCTTGAGTCCTACCATAGCCTTAGCCATATTTAGACAAAAGTATACATGAAACCTAATTGGGTGAATGAGTTTTCCCTTGGACAGAATTATCATAACATCATCTCTGAATGGTATGGAGAGGGAAGGCAGTTCAAAGATAAAGACACTAGATCATATTCGACTGTCAACTTGAAAATCCCATACATGTATATGATGCATATAGTAAGCAAGTTATATAGGGAAGATGATTTTTCTCATTTGAAGGAAGCATGTATGCTCATAATACACTTTATCAAAAAGACCCGAATGATCCTCCCCTAGGTAACTATGCTTTTTCCCCTTTGCCAAGACATGGAGTGCATTTAACTCCATTATACATAACAATTTAAAGTTTCATGGAAATAAAAGAATCATAGCATAAGTATTAATATAAAAACATAATACATAAGGATTATTACTACTCTACAAGAACTAAAATCCTTCTAGGTTCTCATATATAACATAAAACCCATCAATATACTGCAAGTCCATGACATCATAAGCAATACCCAAAATGTAAAATGCTAAAATTGATCATCAAATGGGAATGTCTAAGGTCCTTATATTTGATTGTGTCATGACATCATAAGCGATACCCAAAATGAAAAATGCTAAAACTAATAATCATGGGAATGTCTAAGGTCCTTATATTTGTTTGTGTTGAAAAAAATAATAAGATGAATGAAATAAAAGCTAACGTGAGTCACGATCGATGAGATTTGAGATTAACACGAGTATTGAATTGAAGGAGATATTGGTGACTCTAAGCTAGATGTAAGCACGTAGGCAAACTACACATGTAATGGGGAGTCTATAAATTGTATTTCAGGACAGTTTTAATAAGTTAAAAGAATTGTTAACAACCACACCTATTTTAAGGGTAGAAGACCCTGATAAAGACTTTACAGTCTGCGTGGATGCGAGCAAAGGAGGTTTGGGAGGTGTCCTAACTCAATAAGGGAACGTTATTTGTTATGAGNAAAGAGAAAGAATGAAACTAAGTCACACACGACTTGGAATTAGCAGTTGTAATTCATGCGCTAAAAATGTGGCGACGCTACTTAATAGGCATAAAATTTATGTTGCTAACCGATAACAGTGTTGTGAAATTATCATTTAGTCAACCAGATATTAATGGAAGACAATCAAGGTGGTTGGCCTTCTTGAGTGAATTCAATTTCGAAGTAAGACACATCAAGGGTAAAGAAAACAAATTTGAAGATGTCGTAAGTAGGAGAACTAATGGACTGTTTGAGATAAGTATTAGTAGAATAGAAAGTGACATTAAACAAAGGATAAGATCTGCAAGTTGTAATGATGAAAAATACATCAAAACAATAACAAATTTACAAGATAATGCATAAAATTTGGACATAATAGATTTGAGTTGGGATAGAAATGGACTGCTAAGATTCAAAAACAGGCTTTACATACCAGATTCTATGGAATTAAAATGAACAATTTTGGATGAAGTGCACAAGAATCCATATTTTGTTCATCCGGGATACTAGAAGATGGAAACAACATTGAAGAATTTGTTTCACTGGCCTAACATGAAAGGTGAGACATCTGAATACTTATCTAAATGCCTAGATCGTCAACAGGTGAAGGATTAACATCAACATGCAGCCGACCTGCTATAGCCTCTACCTATACCATAATGGAAGTGGGAGACTATCTCACTAGACTTTATCACCGATTTGCCTAAAACTCAAAAGAAAAGTGATTCGATTATGGTAGTGATTGATAAACTTAGCAAGTCTGCACATTTTATTCCCGTGAAATCTACTTATAAAGATATTAACATTGCTGAAATATTTATGAAGGAAATATTTAGATTGCATGGTATCCCTAAAATGGTGATTTCAGATAGAGATGTCAAATTTACATCAACGTTTTGGAAATAATTGTTTGTAGGGTTGAATACTAACCTGAATTTAAGCACAAGCTACCATCCATAAATGCATGGGAAAACTGAACGAACGAACCAGATTATGGAAGATATATTACGAATGCACGTAAGGACGAAACCAACTAAGTGTGGAGAAGACCTACACTTAGTGGAATTTGCGTACAATAATGGTTATCAGACATCGTCTAAGATGAGCCCCTTCAAAGTACTGTATGACAGAAAGTGTACAAATCTGATTAGCTAGGATAACCTAGTTGACAGACTCATTATGGGACCATAAATGTTCCAGGAAATGGAGAAAATGGTAAGAAAGGCACAA
Source organism: Picea mariana (assembly GCA_032191745.1). Classification (NCBI taxonomy): domain Eukaryota; kingdom Viridiplantae; phylum Streptophyta; class Pinopsida; order Pinales; family Pinaceae; genus Picea; species Picea mariana. Next base: position 7,286 of record JASDQU010261536.1, read on the forward strand.
CAAAATTTAAAAGAGTCACAAGATAGACATAAAAGATACACATATTTGAAAAGGAGACACCAAGAATTTCAAGTTGGAGACCACGTGTATTTAAAAGTCAAACTCTGCTTAGGCTTTGAGGAACGTAGTCGCTCGACCATAAGGGAGAGGGGAATAAATCTAGGTGATGCAGGTCCTAAACTTGTCCGAGTTGGGCTCAACTTTCTCATTTCTCCTTTAAGAAAGAAATCAAGTAAGCAAAGGAAATCACTTACTTATAATCCTTAGCGTAATTACGTATATAATAGCAGCTCAAGAAGAATTTCATTGAAGCTAGGAAACCGTTCAAAGTTAGTGCCCAGGTTTTGTGGCCCCTTTGAGATGGTAGCTCGAATCGTACCCGTGGCATATCATCTTGTACTCCCTGCAAATTTAAAAGTTCATAATGTATTTAATGTTTCTTTATTGAAAACATATATTCATGATCCTACTCACATCATTGATTGGAACATGGTGCAGGTGGAACCAGAAGGCGAGTTACAATCAGAACCTCTATGCATTCTGGACAGGAAAGAAACTGTACTATGGAACAGAGCCATCACCTAGGTAAAAGTGCAATGGAAGCACTTTAGTCCTGAGGAGGCCACTTGGGAATTGGAGGAAGATTTGCATAAATCTTATCCAACCCCATTCTGAGAGAGGAATGAACACTAAGGTTAGTGTTGTACTGAAGGGGGAGAGGATGTAATATCCCCAAAAATAATTAATTATTAAAGTATGTATGCACCTAGGAATAAATTTTCGTTTTTGGAAAATTCGTATTTTGAATTTTTTTTCCATTTATGGCAAATCCGAATTTGGAATTTGATTATGTGTAATTAATTATTTTGACTGTTGGGAAAAGATTTGATTTTCCCAACTAACTCTTTGACTATGACACATGTAAAAGACAAATATTTTTATATATTAATTGTTGGAGGACAAATGGAACAACCAGGTTGAAAACATCTGACCATGACTCCATGAGTGGGGAATAGACTTGCATTACCTCATGGATGAATTTTACAAGTGGAAAATGTGGAATTTGACAATTAGCAGCCCCTGAAAATAAAGGATTTGTAAAGCTGCGAAAATTCCCAAGGAGGGAAAACGACCTAGGCACAATATGCTCATGATATACAACATATGGGGGAGGCAGGATGTTGCGTAGTATGCTGGAGAAATTATATTACTTACTGTTAGGAACACCTGTTGGGTGTGAGGCAAGTGAATTTTCTGATTTGAAAGGAGGAATGTAGCATAAGAGGATCATTTCAATTTTCCCTTATGGACTCATGGTCAGGCTAGGGGCTGAACGAAGCAAGTAATTTGGATGTTCATTTCTACGGTTGGGTGGAACTTGGCTGTTCCATTTGTGTTCCAGCATCGATTTCATATATGTACGTCTACCTGTTCTCTTGTTAAATATTTTGTTGAGTATTAGCTGACAGGAATGAGATGAATCTGTGATAATTATTTATTCATGTGAATATGCTCATTGAATAGAACTAATAAAGAGAATGTAAGTTCTATCTGCTGATTGAAATTAGGACTATACGTGTATATATAGGAATGTGGGTATATGTATAATCGAGCATAAAAAATATTAAAATTTGTTGTAGGTTTTCAGGTAAACTTTAAGTGAAGACTTACTTCTACAGAAGATGTTTGTGTATATTTTACATGTATATGAATATATATGTGTGTGTGTGTGTGTGTGTGTGTGTGTGTGTATTCAAGCTTAAATAAAATAGAAGTATTGCAGTCTTAATCATAACCATTAACATGTATGTATATATATACATATATGTATTCATGCTTAAAGAAAATTGAACTATTGCGATGCCAATCATAATCTTAAGATNAAAAGGCATAGAATTTACAGTCCTTTTTACATTACATCAGGCCTATAAGTAGATAATTTCAGTGGTATACAATACATGCTACAAAAGCTATGCAATACTCAACAACCTAATCAAATGGTTTTAGAAACTTGTTTGTTCAATAATAATAAAAATATAAATGATTTGTACAACCAAGAAACCCTGGTTCATAATTATTACAGTAGAGTACCCTAGGGTAATGATCCTATAAAACTAGTACTTAGAACCTGAGAATTTTAATTAAATGCTGAGTCAGAAATCGAATACCTTTTCGAGCAAGGCGATCCCCTTGATCCTTTTTCCGTCGAGATGGTTAATCCTACAAAAGGAAAATCGATAGATTCAATAAACTGTGTCAAGAAATCAAATGAAATTAAATATTATGCAAGTGGACTAATACTTACCTTAAAGCTGGCACATAAGTAGTTTCTAGACTGACGTTTGAGAGTTGATCGATCCAAAATTCAAAGAGGAGAGTGGAACCCGGGTTGGATGATGGGGACCCTCGTAAACAAGACAGGGCCCCATCATTAGCAATGGTAACTATAATAATGCTATGATATACATGAATTTAATTCAACAATGAAGCAAAATAAAGAATACAAAGTAATTAACCAGAATATAGTAAAACATATCGCATAGGGTAAATTAATACTCTGGTATAATTTGGGGCTGAACTATAATGTCACACGAAGCTAGGTTAACTCACATAGATGCACATATGTGCTTTTTACCAAAGGTGAACATTGTTCTCATGTTTATGCATAGTGCTTGGGATTTACGATTTATATCAGTAGGTAAATAACATGTATAAATTTGCAAACAAGAATATATTACGATTTATAAATCCTACAATGGATAGAGGTTAAAAAAGTTACCAATTTCATTAGTGACCAAGAATTTTCACAAAACGCAAATAGCTATAAAGGGTACACAATATTTTTACATATACACAAACCCTAGACCACGATGATTCAGGCACCGAGTAAAAATCTCTGAATGTATACATCTTTTTTCACGCATAGAGAATGGGGAATTACAATTTATTTACCCTTCATAATACGAATTCATCCACCATAATAACCCTTGGAAAGGTAAAGACGTATACAGGATTTAATTTGGTGAATGATATTTTACCCTATCCATTTTGGAAACTATGTTACGAATGAATGTTTTCAAACCCAATAAACTCTAATTTAAGTTAAGAGTAAACACATACTTCTCGGACAGAGGTTCCCTAGTGCAGGGGATACATATGCTTACGCTGCACATAACACAAAGATCAATTTTACGCAACAATTAAACAAGGAATTTTTACCTTTATGACATTCCATCAATGGTATCTTTTTACAGAAGATAGGTTGAAGCTTACCCAACAAACAGTTTGGAGAAAACCATAAGGTAACACTTGATGTGTGGGGTTCTATTTTTAATTTGTGCATAGGACACGAAATAGGAAGAACAACTTGAATAGCTAACTGAATGTTTTAAAGTGCATGGGATTTTGACAACTATTTGAATCAAGAGATTATGAGAACTAATAGCTTGCATCCATGAGACCCTGAAAGGGGGTTTTTACCTTATGCTTTTGTAGTAAGTTCACACTGAGAAGGAAGGTGTCCCACTGGTAGGAGAGGGAAGCCACAACGCGTGAAAAAGAACTACGCGGGTAAATGGTATGCTTATACTCACAAATTCCTTCGTCATCTTAATAATACCACCATAAAATATAGAATAGAGTTACATAATATAGAGTTAGGACATCTCTCATGGAATAAGGTCGAAGATTTAGGTGTAACTCCACAAATACAAACGAAAAACCCTTAAAACTGAGTAGTGGCTTAATATTACAACATTGCTTGAAGGAGGAGGGAGATAATACAGTGAGACAACCAAGAAACTGCTAACATCTAAAGGAACTTTATAAACCCTGGTACAAGAACTTAAAAACCCAGAGGAGCGGATCGAGATGAAATTTGTATAGAAGAAACAACCTATTACAATGCCAATGTGGTGTATGTCTAAGTTACAGGATGTGAGAATTACCTTTTCGTGTGAAGTAAGGGCACCGGATCCACCTTAAGCCTCTCCCCTCATATTGTTCTTCAAGATTGGGTTGTCCATTTTCTCACCATCCAGTAACAAAGAAATGAAAATGTGCAGATAAAAAACCCTCGACATACCTGGATTAAAGCGTTACAATGAGTTACCTCGGGCCTCGCCAAAGGAGTATAGTGAGGGCTACGAAATAGTAAATTTTCATGTGAAACAGCGAAGGTGTTCAGTTTGTATCGGACATGGTGGCCAAGCGACAGTTCCAGGCAGGTACTTTCATAGGTAGCCATAAATGTTTTAGTAAGGGTTTTAATTAGCGACTGACATTCCTTTAATGTGACTTCATACCAATTTATTACAGAGTTGTGATACCAGTCAGTTAGGGTTACAGATGTACCTTTTATTCATGCCCATCTCTCGTTTAGTTAAGGTTCTTACCTCCTGGTTCCAACGTGTTATCGAGCTCGAGATTGGTGACTCATATCATTGGGGCTTCACAATGATACCAACCGTTAATCGTATTACTAGTCCTGTTGTAATAGTGGTCGGAGCATTAAACATAGACACTTTACCATGAATGATTTATTTCTTTATATAGATTAATAAGTAAAGTGCACCCATAGATTAAAGTCTGCGATGTATTTGATAAAGGAAATTCCTATGTTATGAATCAAATTTTGTATAGGATCCTGATAGTCTATAAGGTAATGTTTTAGCATAAAGATGATGGTAACACTAGTTTGGAATTGTAATAGTTTAGGTATTAAAATATCTGTACATTCACCTTTGAATAGGAATAAGATCATCTAGGAGACTTATCTTCTCACACATAGTAACATAGGTGAGTGTGTATCTTAGTGGGTAAACATTAAGGTTCATGGGTAGACTAGGGGATAGTCAACTTATCCCTTAATTGTCATGCAATTTGATTGTTGTATAGCATAGAGTAATTTCAGAAATAAATCTATTCTACATGATATTGTAGTTGTATCAAGAAAAGGATAAGCGTAAGCTTTTCGAAAGTCAATAGTAATGACATAACTACCCTACATATATTAAAGTTATGTTTTTGAAATAGAATTTGAATATGAAAGGAGATTTAATGTCCCTAACAAAAAACAAAATTATTTTGATAAATTTGGGGTACATTACAGTTATCTTTCCTTCCAACAAAATAAAAAGTATGGATCCAACAACAAAATCAATTAAATACACTTTTATTTTCATCATAGACCTTCTTATCTTGTTCCAGAGGGAATCAAAGGGCACACACAAACGAAAAACACTAACAATGGTGATTCTTAGGAGAAAGGCAACCCTAGAACAATGATTCCATTCTTGTGTTTGTGTTAGAAGGAAATTTAACAACCAAAACCATTATATTTTATTCTAACAAAATCACAAGCATAGTTTTGATAACGATATTAGGGCACTAACCTTGGTTTAGGTGAAATCACATCCCTGCTTTGTCTAGCGACCAACAAGCATGGTTCATCACATAGGGGAATAAAAAGTATGGAGTGTGTAATGTCCCTTTTCAAATAGGAGCTCCAGAAGAGGAGGCTTAATGGTCTAAACCGCCTCATTAGACTATAGTCAGGGCCAAAGAGGGGTAAGCAGGGTTACTAGAGGTCACTCCAGTCACAGGTGTTATATTCAGAAAGTGACATTGAGCTAAAAAGGGTTAGAAGAGTTTTTAAGTCATTGTGAGCTAAAAATAGAAGTCAACAGTGAATTAGGGTTTTAGCATGATTTAGGGTTTTAGAACTCAACAACGAATTAGGGTTTAAACATGATTTAGGGTTTTGGAAAGCTATAAAGGAAGGGTCAACGACCTAATTCATCATTATGCAGATTATGACTTGTCATTGAGGAGAAGAGGCGCATCTCAGGAGAGATAGTTCAGTGTATTCTAGGATGAAAACACCAGTTGGCTGATTTTGGTGTTGAAAGACAGAAGATCATCCAGGTCTTCCATCATTCTTCATTGATTCCACAATGCTCCCATATTCCGGGTTTTATCTTTAGTTACTTATTTGTATTCCATCTAAGATCCTTTTGTCTTTTGATCTAGCCGAGTGTTTTTATTTTATTCAACCGCAGTTGCTTATTTTTATTCCAGCTAAGATCCTTTGTCTATTGATCTAGTCGAGTATTGTCAGTTTATTCAGCCACATTCGACCATTTTTTAATCCACAAAGATATCATAATACAACTTCGCATTCCTTTGTCGCGTTTTTTATTTGTATGATTATTTATATGCTGTAAACCTTTGATCCTACACACACATTAGCAGTGTTTCCTAGACTAGCCAAGTCAAGAACATTACAGTGGTATCAAAGCTTTAATCTTTCCAGCCTATGACTAAAGACAATGAGTGCAGCAGAAGACCCAGAGGGCATGAACACGTAGGTGACGAATATGTCACTTACAACAAACATCAAGAAAGAAGGCATAGGCCTGATTTCCCCCCTTTTCCTCCTAGCTCAGAGGAAGAGGAAGAGGCACACAAAGAAGTAGAGAGAAGGGAAGAGCGTGACAATAAGCGCGAGGCAGAGAGGATACTAGGAGATATATATGAGAAACTAGAGGGCAGTGGCAAGGCCCCCGTAGATCCAGAGGCAACTTTCATGCAGGCTATCAATGGTATGTTAGCTAGTCAATGGACCATGTCTCAGTCCTTGGCACAGATGGTTGATAGATTGGCTTGAGTGGGCACCCTAGATACACAAGTCCCGCATGTAGCACAGGGGAAATCAAGAGCAAGCAGTAGACCCCAGTCACCCTCTCGCACATACACTTCTGCGAGTAGGATTCCCAAACCCTTGTTTCCCAGTTTCTAGAGGGCACCCATGGTAGCAACACCGCCACCGATACCACAGAGGCCACCCACTCATGCTGACGAAATTGCAGAGTATAGGAGGGACACGTGCTTAGTAGAGTACGATGGACTCAAACTCAAGAACCTCCCCAGAGAGCCGCAGAAGGGGCATAACCTCGATTTCATCTGAAAAGTTGGGAAACTCACCATCCCTTCTTTTGACGGATCGTCCAAATACACCGCTAGAGATTGGATACAGAAGCTAGACACGTATTACAAGCTCAACCAGATGACTGAAACAGAGCCCATCAATTTTGTGACCTTACACTTGGAGGGTGGTACCATGGACTGGTGACATTGGGTCACGGTCGCATCATCTTCTGAGTCCTATAGGGAGTTTACAGATAGGCTCATGGACAGGTTTGACAAGAAGGATCCTGAGATACACTTTAGGGATCTAGCCCAGTTGAGACAAACTGGCATAACAGAGGTTTTCATCATATACTTTTAGCGGGTAGCCATGGCAGTGACATATATATCAGAGCCTAGCCTGATCATGCTATTCACAGAAGGACTCATAGATCCTTTGAAAGGATGGGTGAAGGCATACATGCCTCCCACTTTGCAGGATGCCATCCTTCACACTCAAGATCTAGCAGACTCAGTGCTAAAGACTAAAACTTTCTCCAAACCATTTTTTCCCGAGAGGGATCAAGACAAGAAGCCATTCTAGAGAGAATGGAAGGAAAGGAGAAGTTGGATGATGAGACTAGGTGAGAGCTTATGAGGAAAAAGATTTTCTTCAATTGTAGAGATCCTTGGGTCCCAGGCCACAGGTGCATGGGCAAGGGAGAGATTCATTATATTGAGGTAGCAACAGATAGCGTGGATAGTGAGGAGGAGGATAAGGACAGTGGATCCACTAGTTTAGAGGAGGAGCTAACACCAACAGAGGAGCAGCCTCCTTGTAGACCACTGACACCGGTAGGAGCCCATCCTCCAGTAGTCCCACAACCTCCAGAACAGGATAACAGGAGGAAACCAGCAAAGGGAGGTGTCATAGCGACCCTTTCTGGTGTTCCCAGGTATGATACCCTCCGTATCAGAGGGATTATCTAGGGGCAATNCCCTGATAGATGGTGGGGCCACCCACAACTTCATTGACGCTTCACTAGTATCGAGACGGGCACTTCAAACAGAGGAGTTTGAGGGGTTTGATGTTATGGTAGAAGATGGCCACACAGTGGAGTGTTTAGACAGAGTTCCAAACTTAGAGACAAAGTTATGAAACTACACAGTGAGAGACACATTTTATGTGGTTGAACTATTGGACACAGATGTGGTGTTAGGAGTTCAGTGGATGATTACCTTGGGAAAAATCACTACCAACTACCAAACCTTGGAAATGGGATTCAAAGATCAGGATGGGAAGAAGGTTGTTCTAAGAGGTATGTCGATAGGAGCACCCAAGACAGTTTCAACCAAGAGGATGGAGAGGATATTTAGACATGGGGAGGTAGCATATGCCGCAGAATGTTTGATCA